>JAOTRH010000020.1:2708315-2731118 GCA_034768845.1 Heliamphora exappendiculata | reverse complement strand
ATTGGTTTTTCAATATAATATATATATATATATATATATATATATATATATATATGCTATATTATCATCCAGTTAAATCTATAATACCTTAAACTAGAGACCTGACAAAGATGAATTTTAGATCCTGTAACTTACAATGGTTATACAAATTGGACAAAGTTCCCTTGTTCCTCTTGTAGATCCTCTAACTTACAATGATGATACAAATTTGTCAAAGTTCCCTAGTTCCTCTTTTCTGGAATTTTATCAGAGGTAGCAATAACTCGTGCAGAAAAGTTAATTTACTATTTAGTTGTTATATCCTATGTGAACATGCCACCCTATTGAATTATTATTAATATATGATACATGGATCTTCCTTGTATTGTAGGTGCTCCATTTGGTACCCAAGGTAACTAAAGGAATTTGATGGAATAAAATTGGGTTATATTTTTACCGTGTAAAGACTACATTCTTATCACACATGCTTTATGTACCCCCCTTGGGGGGGCTGTGTTCAGTCTCTTGCTTGTTGGAAAGGAGTTTTTACTTCTTTTTTTTTTAAATTTCATTTCTTCCTCGTATGCAAAAAGAGTAAACTTACATTTTGATCTACAACTTTAATTTCAGGGTTTGATTCCACGGGCTAAACTTTTGCTATCCATTGGAGGAACTTTCTTCTTGGGGTTTTGGCCACTGATCCTCATGACAATTGCATTGTTCGTTGCTCTATATCTTGTAAGCTTCTCTTTGACCTTTTGATGTTCTATGACTGGATTTAGTTCCATAATTCAATTACCCACTATTCTTAATATTTTTGCATTTGTTCTGATGCATTTTTTAAACTATTGCAAGCAAGTATCAAAATTTCATTTCGTGTCTATTGTTTTGGTCGGCTCGGAAACAGGCATGTTTCAAAAACATTTTGGAAACATGATGGAAACAAAGAAGAAATTGGAAACATAAGTAAACATTTGAAAACATGAACTATAAGATATTTTTATGAGTTTCTAAGATAGCAAATCAACAATTCACATATTTAAGGACTATATGTTCATTTTAGAGTGTTAGATGGTAGAAAATAATGCTAGAATTTAATTAGTGATAATACTAAATACTTAGAAAGTAAAAATAATGTCAAATATATCATTTCTACACAAAACCATGTAGGGATTTAAAAGAAACAAGCCTAAGAAAATGAAAAATTATAGTACTTGCAGCTGAGATTATAAGAAAACAAAAAATATCGTTGACATTTTTATAAAAAGAGTACTTTGTTGTAATAAAGAAATAGAATAAATAAATCATGCTTGTTTTGTTGTCTTCTAGGTTCTAGCTATTTCTCCTTTTCTCCTTATTTTTTCAAATTCTTTGATAAGTTTAAGATTTTTCTTTGTTATCAAATCTATGTTTTAAAAAAAAATGCTATCATGAATTGATCTTTCACTAATGTTTCATTTTGGTTTCCTAAGAAACAAAAACGTTTAGGTCGTTTTGGTAGAAACAAAACGAAATTTTGTTCCTTGATTGTAAGCTAGCCATTGGCTGGCAATTTCAAATGGAATTGGGTTCATAAGAGGTTTGAAATTTGATAGTTCTTTCAAGAAGCGGCTGAGTTTATATTGAAGCTTAACCTCTACTCTGACGTTGAATTTGGTGCTTGAACATGCATCTCAATTCTCAACTGATTGTGATGGGGACTAGGAATACAAGATCACCAAATATGAAGGAAAGAGGAACATATGAAGAAATTCTTTGCAAATTTTGCTGTCTTCTAGGGTCTAGCTATTTTCTCCTTTGGTCCTTATTTTTTCATATTCTTTAATAAGTAATCTCTGTTTTAACAAAACAAGCAAACATGAATCGATATTTCACTAATGTTTTGCTTTGGTTTCCTAGGAAATAGAAACGTTTCGGTAGAAACGAAACGAAATTTTGTTCCTTGATTGTTAGCATGCCGTTAGCTGACAATTTCAAATGGAATTGGGTTCATAAGAAGATCGAAATTTGATAGCTCTTTCAAGAAGCAGCTGAGTGTACATTGAAGCTTAACCTCAACTTTGATGTTGAATGTGGTGCTTGAACATGTATCTCAATTCTCAACCGATTGTCATGGGGACTTGCAATACAAGATCACCAAACATGAAGGAAAGAGGAACATACAAAGAAATTTGAGTCTAGAATGGTTAGTTGCTGTAGTGTGAGTAAACAATTGACCCCATTTTTAGAAATGAGATAAAAAGAATGGGTGATCTGAGAAGAAACTTCAAATAAAAATCTATAGTTACTGGCAAGAACTTTGTCATACAAAAGACGAAAGAATGGGATATATGATGCTAATTTCTCAATCCAGCAACATATAGTTGAAAAGCAGGGACAAAATTCAAGATTTTGCTGATCTAGTGATCTGGTTGGTATCCGGCTCTCATGGTATACTAAGCAATTATTGTCAGTTGGTCTTCTAACTTGAACTTTCAAATTAGAACTATTACTTTGCAAAAACTTGGTATGCTGACAGAATTACTTCTTCTTAGTGATATATGAGGTTTGCTTCAGGTTGGATGCCTCATCAAATGTGTGCAGTCCTTGGAAATCTATACATAATTGCAACTATAGGAAAACCTAAACATGGTCAGATGGCGTGATATGAACAACTATTCATATGAAAAATAGATATAATTATTGGTAGAATTTTCTAGAAGCACCCAAACTACTGTTGAACAAGTGGACGTGCTTAATGTATACATGTTACCATTCTAAAAGTGGTATTTCTATTTTTCATATCTAAGCCCTTCTAAATAGTTTAGTTGGAGTAAGAAATTTTCTGGGAGGATATTATGCACTGAGAAAGTTTCTGGCAGGATATTATGCACAGATGCACTAGTGTGTTTATCTTCTGTGAACAATTTTTTCCTTAAAATCTCGGTTTCATTCTTCTATGTGGTTATTTGCTCAAGTCCTTGATGTTTAGGAAGATCTACAGGAGCAATAAACATTGAATGGTGTTTCTTGCAACAACTTTTTTCCGTTATACTCAATCCATTGCACTTACTTTTTCTTTCTATTTTGCTCATATGGTGGGAATAGTTTATCTCATGATAACTGCTACTGAACTTTACTTAAATGACATGTAGATAAGCAATGATCGGCTTATTTTCTTGTTTTATTTACTTGCATCTTTGGCAGTATTTTGGACCAACTTTTGTCCATGATGGAAACAGAACACCCATAACACTACCCCAGTATGTCGATCCGTATGCACTTCTTGAAGATGAGAGGATATCTCAAGCGACCCCTCATGTAAATTGAAGAACCAACATTGTCGGACACCAACTTCTTCACGTTTCAGTTACTGGTTTCTGGTTGGTTGTCTTTGTTTTATTCTTTCCATGTATAGAAAATCTTAAAACCAGGATGAACTGGAACTATTCATCTTATCTCAATTTGTTTTGTTTTGTCGTTGCCAAAACTGTTCAAAGCAGTAATTGATCTGATTGTGTCTTGAACGTTTATAATAGGAGATTGTTGTGAACATTTATAATCAAAGAAAAAGCTTCATCAATGTATTGGCACTCGGGGTATTTTCTTGCATGCAAAAATCTTATTGAATCTGCAAGTGAAAGGAAGAGAGCTAGAATAGTCGAATGTATCTTATTTATTATTATTGGAAGGTCCCCTCCATGCCCTATAATCTCTATAGCTCTCAAGACTCTTATTTTGTCGGCTTAGGGTGGGTCTATAACCATAATTTGAACCATTCATCACTTAGGTCCCGTAGAAATAATCATTCATGCAAAAATTTAGGTTGATCGGACATTGATAGATACATAGACAAATTGTATTTTGGTTTACACAATAAATGGACTAAACTTCAACAGTCTATTTTAAACAAAAATCATTCATTTTGCAAAACATTTACAAAATGTGATTTGTTTGTTCATGTACGTATCAATGTCAGATCAAATTGAATCTTCGCATGAACAATGCTCTTCTTTTATAAAGTCTACGAGATAAACGGTTTGATTGATTGTTGTGTGTCCAATCTAAATTCACAAAATAAGAGTTGGGAATGGAAGAAGGAAAGTAAGAGGGAAGCTCATCCCTGTTATTATATCATGTGGTAATCTTCACCAATTCCAGGGCGCATTGCTCTTTGGTTGGGCAGTTTCATCTAAATGTTAACAACAAAGATCAGGTACCAGCAGCCTGTCAAGCTCTCCTAACCTGTTACTTGAAAACTAGATTACTGCTTGCTAGATTCACTTCAGGATATCACTGTGGTGGTGTGTGATAAAACTGAAAATCAAATTTTTTAAAACTGAAAATTAATATGGACAACTCAATACAGAATTTTGAAATTTTCAAAACTGAGAAATTGTCTTATAAAAATTAAAGAGCTGAATTATACTCTGTTTGGTCTAGCTTTGTTAGTGGCTTTTTTTGATAGCTTTTTTTAGTCTTTTATGAACTTTTGGGTTAAATTTTTTTACTTTTTGATTCATCACGATAAAACAAATATAAAAGTAATCGTTTTGCAAAAAGTTTAAAAAAAGTTTATTAAAGACGAAAAAGGCCACATAAAAGTCTTAAAGTGCTTTTTTTTTTTTAACTTTTCTAATTTTTTATAACGAAAAGAATTAAAAAATATAATTATTTGAATTACCGTACAAATTTTGCACTAAAAGACAAAAAAAAACCACATGTAAAAGCTATCTCACACGATGTTATTTGTTATTTACAACAACTGAAATTAAAAATTATCATTTTTAGTTTTTCTCTTCCAATTTTCAAATTATGGTGTAAGGTAGTGGTCGATGGTGACGATAGTGATAGTGTTAGTTTATTTGTATAGGTAGGGTTGGATTGTTAAGATGGCCATGATAATGATGTGGAGTGATGGAGAGGTGAATCTAGTAGTGTTGTGACAATGGTGTATCGCAAACGTAGTAGTGTAGAGGTAAAAGGGGTGGCCCAGTTGGCAACAACAAGGGAGGTGTGGTGGCGGTTGTGACAAAATGTTAAAAGTAGGGCATAATAGTAATAGTGGTGAAAAGTGTTGGTTTTAGTATTTTGAAAAATAACAATATATCGGTTCTCAAAGTCATGACATTAACAACACGCAGAATATACAAATACAAGGAACTAAATTTAAAATAATTTCAGTTAAAGTAAAATAGAGTTATACAAATCTATTTTTTCGATATATAGAATGAAAATAAACAAAGCTGATAAATTATTTTTCAAAATCTATATGGTGAAAGAAAACATAATAGAAATCTAATTAACCAGAAACTAAACAGAATTAAACACTGTTTTGAAAACAGGAATAGTTTTTGAAGTAGTAAAGTAAACTGTTTTGAACTAACAAAATGGTTTTGTGAACGAAAACAGTAGCAAAAAATATATCTGTAAAATAAAAACAGAAATAAAGTACTAAAAGTAAAATCAAAACAGAAACAGAACTGGCTTACAAACGGTGAAAGGTGCAATTGAGTCCAATGTTTGGCGTTGTCTCTTTAAGACAAATAACACCTCGCCTTAGTGCTTTGCGTTGAATGAAGCGTTTGCTTCAAGGATAAAACAATTACTGTATGCAGATGAAACACAACAATCTGCACACACACAACGAACCTTGCTATGCAAAACTTTTTTTTGAAAACAGGGAAGAAGATGCAGAATGTCGAGGAGGAAGAAAATCTTTGAAATTCGATCATTAAAATGGGTGCTGGAGCAACCTATATATAGGCATCAAAGATTACTGTTCGGATTAATCCAAACCGATGCGACACAAGTTCGGCCTAGCAGTTGGACTGCTTAACAAACGCAAACCGGTTCGGTATTTTTCCAACGGTCCTGAACCCTCGAACGGTTCGGTCCGGCCCAGAAAATAATGATAACTTTTTAATTTAAAATGTAATTAATTTAAATTTTAAATTCAAAAATTTAATTAAATAATTTTTTTGTAAAAAAATAAGGGTTAAAATCGAGCTTAGCCGATCTGGAGGCGACAGGAATGCACGCGAGATTTGAGTCGAACCTACCGTTGAGTAAATCTTCCCCATTTCACAAAATTAAATACCCTCAAATGACACATTTTTTAGGCCACCTTCCCAAACCTTCTCTCAACTAATGTGGAATTGAACAAAATTACCTCTATTTTGCCATATTACGTTGCACACTTTTAAAATTAATTTCTCTATCACTTATTAATAATTTTAAATGTTACAAAATTCATGATTATTCTACTCATAGAGATAAATTAAAAATTAAAATTAGAAAAAAAATTAATTCAATACAAAAATAATTAATTTCAAAATTAACTAAAAATTATATTTAACTTGTTCAATACCCACTTTTACAACAAAGAGTTACAAGAGTGGCAATGGCCATGGTGTAATGGTGGCGGAGTGGTTGTGAGAGACATGATGGTGGTTGTGGTGTGATTGAGTTGTGGGCGTTGTGGCAATGGGTGGTGAGTGGTGACAATGGCCAGTGGCTATTATAGTAGAGGTGGATGGGTGGTGATGTTTTGACAACGGACCATAGCAGCTCACACAAATGCTTATTATGCATTTGACAGTCACAAATAATTAAATAAAAACAATTCTTTTAGACTACCTTTTAAGGAACATGAATATTTATTATCAAATGAACTTAATTTATTTTTGTTTAATACATTGAATTTTTAAGTGTTGAATTGAGTTTTCAAACAAATGTTTCCAATGACCACCAACAAATATATAATTTATACAAAGCATGGATGCCAATTACCAAGCAAATAAAGTAATAAACCCACATTAGCATTAGTATTCATGGAGGATAAGAGAAGAGTCATTTTTCAACATTAAAAAGCTCCAAAGAGACTTGGACACCACAAGAAACACAAAACCCAAACCACGTAAAACCATATCATAGCAGTTAATACGGAAAGAAACGGATAAAGACATAAAACTCCCTCAGTATTCATCCCCTTCATCACCATCCTCTCCCTCAGCCAACTCGGCACCAACCTCCTCATAATCCTTCTCCAGAGCAGCAAGATCCTCACGTGCCTCAGAGAACTCTCCTTCCTCCATTCCCTCACCCACATACCAATGCACAAATGCGCGCTTTGCATACATGAGGTCAAACTTGTGGTCAATGCGGGAGAATACCTCAGCCACACTGGTAGAGTTAGAGATCATGCACACAGCCCTCTGTACCTTGGCAAGGTCGCCTCCCGGAACAACAGTAGGCGGCTGGTAGTTGATACCACACTTGAATCCCGTGGGGCACCAGTCAACAAACTGAATGGTGCGCTTGGTTTTGATAGTGGCAACGGCTGCATTGACATCCTTGGGCACAACATCACCCCTGTACATCAGGCAGCACGCCATGTACTTCCCGTGGCGGGGATCACACTTGGCCATCATAGACGAGGGCTCAAATGCACTGTTGGTGATCTCAGCAACGGAGAGTTGCTCATGATATGCCTTCTCGGCCGAGATGACAGGAGCATAAGAGGAAAGCATGAAGTGGATCCTGGGATAGGGGACCAAGTTTGTCTGGAATTCAGTCACATCAACATTCAACGCACCATCAAACCTCAGAGAGGCAGTCAACGAAGAAATAACCTGAAAAGCCCACACAAGAGAGGTTAGTTTAGGGGAAGCTCATGCGAAATAAATGAGATGCTAATCGTCCAAAAAGCCACGAGTCAGGTGAGCATGTGTTGCCTGGGAAACAAGGCGGTTCAAGTTGGTGTAGGTGGGTCGTTCAATGTCAAGAGAGCGCCTGCAGATGTCATATATGGCCTCATTGTCAAGAAGCACAGCAACATCAGTGTGTTCCAAGAGGGAATGGGTTGAGAGGACACTGTTGTAAGGCTCAACAACAGATGTGGAGACCTGTGGAGAGGGATAGACCGTGAAACCAAGCTTTGATTTCTTGCCATAATCAACTGAGAGACGCTCCAAAAGAAGAGAGCCAAGGCCAGATCCAGTGCCTCCTCCAACAGCATTGAAAACAAGGAACCCTTGGAGACCAGTGCAATTGTCAGCAAGCTTTCGAATGCGGTCCAAGCAGAGGTCAACAATCTCCTTCCCAACTGATAGCCAATGCAAGAAGGTTTAGCAAGTACTTGGATGAACTAGATTGACAGAAGTAAATCAAAGACTTAATTATGCCAACAAGCCCACTATTAAGAGAAACACGTACTTGTATAATGACCGCGAGCAAAGTTGTTGGCCGCATCTTCCTTGCCGCTGATAAGTTGCTCTGGGTGGAAGAGCTGGCGGTAGGTTCCAGTCCGCACTTCATCTATGACTGTTGGTTCAAGATCCACAAAGACAGCACGGGGGACATGCTTTCCTGCACCAGTTTCACTGAAAAAGGTGTTGAAAGCATCGTCACCTCCACCAACAGTCTTGTCACTCGGCATCTGGCCATCAGGCTGAAAATAAGATGTCAAAATGTTAGGCCCTGTATGGTAAAATTTACATTTACTGTTTTTAGTTTTTACAATTCTTGTAACTAGGAACCAAAAAAATGCTTTTGATAAGGCCCAATTTGATAACGTTAACGTTTACTATTTTCTGTTCTGTTTTCAAAATTTCCATAAACTGTAACAAGAACACTTTGCAATTGGTGATCTGTTAATCATGTCAAAACTATGAGATATAGAGGGAAACATAACTTGAGTAATTAACCACCACATCTAAAATACAGGCTACATAAGATAACATTGTCAGTTTAAATCAAGATCTTCAAAAGGATATAACCCCTTACCTAGCATTTTCACAAGCTGTTAATTTACAATTCAATAATTCCCACAAAACAGGGAGGACGGAAAATTAACAGGCCAATAATTCAAGCCAATGTTCCAGGAGATATTAGAAAATCAGGTGCAAAGAATCCTTTGAAACCAAGCACAAAATACATTCATCGAGAATTACAGATAAGGAGGCGTTGCAGAAAATTAAATATACAAACCCCAAATATAATGCAAATTATCATAAACAAAGGATGTTGACGATCCTCATTGACAACAATAATCAAAATAAAGGACAAGTTCTTCCAAAAGAACTACCTTTTAAGATATATTCTGATTAATTTGATATACAAAATAACATCAAATTAACAGATCTATCAACCAATTCGACTCTTAGGCAAAATCCATACAATGTCCTTAACAAATGTTAAATCTGTAATGTGAAAAAAATATTTTTCAAAACTAATTTCATTAGTAATTTTCATTTCGCGTGCATTGAACGCACCAAATGTTACAGATCGGGAATTATTTCAAAAAATATGATACAAGCTCTCGATCTACTAAACAAAATAAAAAATAAAACACAGTCGCGAACCTCGTTATGCGACTTATATCGAAATAAAACAAAATCCTAATAAGACCAAATATCCATGCGAAATCCATGTAACTGCTTATAAAATATCAACAGATCTGATGAAATAACATACATTTTCAGCAATGTGAACGCACATTCTACTTACTACCAAAAGATCTGATAAAATAACATACATTTTCAGCAATGTAAACACACATTCTACTCAATATCAACAGATCTGACAAAATAACATACATTTTAAGGAACGTGAACACACATTCTCTCTCATTATCAACAGATCTGACAAATACCGTACAATTTAGGCAATATATATGTCGAGAGAAAGAAGTACCTGGATGCCATGCTCGAGGCAATAAAGTTCCCAGCAGGCGTTGCCGACCTGAATACCAGCCTGACCGATGTGGATCGAGATGCACTCTCTCATTTTCGCTGATTGGAAGGAGAGAAAATTGCAATTACAGAGAAGGAAAACGAGTAAGCAAAAGAGAACAAAAACAAAAAACCGAAGGCACAAACAAAAAAAGGACGTTTATCAAGACGCCTTTAGATGATTGACGCTCTCATCAGGTTGCACGGGAATCGCCTCGCTCTCCTTATTTATATGGACACAGAGATGCGTCATTAACTATGGTTAGGTCAATGACGCAGGAACTGACGGCCAAGATCGATGTTTGTGCCGGATCTCTGATCCTGACCACTCACACTTGACCATGGTCAGCCTTTATATTTTAAAAACACCACTTTGCCGCCGGTGTCAGTTTTATCTTAATTAAATATTAAAAAGGAAAAATTATTAGAACATTCCTTTAAATATTTGTGTGTATCACTTAATTTTTTTTAAATTAGAAATTCATACAAGATGGTCCTATAACTATTTGTTTATATCACTTTATTTTTTTAATTAACAATTAAAATTACAAAAATACCTCATAACAGAGGAAAACAAAATAATACAAACAAATAATTATAGAAGTCATTTTGTACGAATTTTAATTCAATGAGTTAAGTGATACACGAATATAGTGTATGGAGTGATCATGTAATTTTTCCTATTAATAATTGGGCGTTTGGAAAAAGTTTTGCTTAGTTTTTATTTAGTTTTTAACTTTTTATTATTAATTTTAATAATAAATTATAAATTTTTTAAACATTTAAAACTTCGACAACAACTTATAATATTTTTTTTATTTTAGTTTTAAATCAACACACTAACTAAATACTCACAATATCTATATTACAAGTTAGCTCGGTTGTGTTGTGATGAAAAATTTATATAGACCATCCAACAGTTATCTAACTTCTAAGCCAAATAATTCAATGGTTGAGAGAGGCCACAAGAAAAACACTCTATAGAGCATTTTTCTCTGGCTTCTAAAGTCATCCAAAATCATCCAACGACAGGGGAAGCTCCAGCTGCATCCAATGGCGCGGGTGGCTTCAGCAGCACACGAGCAACAGGGAGATCTGAGACGGGAGCGAAGTGAAGATCTCTGAGCCTCTGACACCACCTGTCGCCTCACTCACTTCGGCGTCTTTAACGATGGTTTCTCACGCAGTCTCTCTCTCGCACTCTAGGTTCGGTTTTCTCGCATTTCACTCTCTAAAGTCATCCAAAATTATATTCGAATGCACTAATTATTCAATAAAAATAGTTCTCATCCAAATGAGTCACTAATAATAAGTCGGGCTCAGGCTTCGGAGTAATATTTAGCAGGATAATGAGTTAACAAGTTTTAAATTACACTTCCTTTTTATCCCTTTTCCCTTTTAGTTCTACTACATGAACATTTATTAAATACAAAATTGGGTAAGAGTAAGTTCTACACAATTGTAAAATTTACCTCTATATATAAATAAAAAAAAAATGCCTAATTCTGTATATGAAATTGTGAACTAATTTTTTTCTTTCTTTTTTATAGTCAAACCCTTAATTTGTACCAATGATTTGTTTAGATCCCAGCAAGTGTCAAATGATAGCTTCTCCAGCTAGCACATCCTAAAATTTCCAATCTTAAAAATGAGATTTGGACTGCCAATTAATAGGCATTAAATGACTGCCCCCATAAGATGCAATGATGAAGGTGTAATTTTGGTTCTAATTTTGGTCTGATCGAGTGGGTCATGCCTGATTTTGACCTGTGCGATTGACTTATCAATACAATACCACATCTAAGATTATGTTTTTTTTATTTAGGATCGAGAGTACAGAGCAACCGAAAAAAAGAGAAAGAGGAGGAGAACTCAAATCACTGAATAAGAAATTTATATAAAAGTTGAGACCACTGGTCCGTTGGCATCTGAATCCCCTCCTTTGCTTGGATTCATAATACTTGCTTACCCCCGGTACTGATAATTCAGTCCGGACGAATTAGATTAAGTTGACGTTTTTACCCTTCCGCAATACAGAGCCTCTGAACAATTCGTTCTTCCTTCTTCTCAATGCTTCTCTTCGACAACATTTCTCGGCGGCAGCGTCAACAAGGTGCCTGCTGCATCACTTTCCAGTCCGTTGGCCTGAATAACATCGAGAATGGCGGCATCATTTTTCGACGACATTTCTCAATGCTTCACTTTCCAGTCCTTTGGCCTCGACCAGCGGCGGCATCGACGACGGCGACGTTAGGGTTATAGTCGTTGATCGTTAGGTCGCTGTGAACGTTAGGGTTCTTGGCTGCATTTGTTTGGTGGAGATGGGTTGTAAAGGCTGCGTTTGTTTTGATGATAAAATTTATAATTTAATAAATTTTATTTTATTATTTAATATAAGGATGATATTAGAAAATTATAAATTTAATAAAATTTTATTATTTATTTAAAAATCATTCCAATGAGTGAATTTTAAAAAAATTAAAAATTAACAAAAAAATAAATCAAGTCGAAATAAATAACATAAAATTTAACATATTAGTTTATTTAACTTAATTTTTTTAAAAATAACTTATTAGCTTATTTTTTTAAAAATTAAAAAAAACATAATTATTATTTTTTTACTACAAGGGTAAAATTAAAAATTAACAAATATAATTATATCTCACATTATCCAATTCTATTTAAAATAAACATGAGTTTGTATAATTTATTAAACAATTTTACTCAAATTAAATACAAAAAATTAATCTCAGCTCATTCACAATGCCACATCATTATCAATAAGCTAATAACTTATAAATTTAATAATAATATTAATAGGTTATAAACTTATAAATTTTAAAACTTATAAATTATAATTTATAAACTTATAAAAATATAAAACTAATAAACTTATATTGTTATAAATAATAAACTAACTTACTAATTTATTATGAAGCTTGTTTGACTAATAAAGTAATAATAAACTAATATATATAACAACAATTAATAATTAAGAAAAATTAAAATTTATATTATACAAGTTACAACAACAATTTTAAAAAAAAAACTAAAAGCTCGAAAATGCCCGATCAACCCGCCCAAAGCCTAGCTTGAGATCCTAGCCCTAAGCCCGAGCCCTTAGCCCTAAGCTCGAGCCTTATACCCTTAGGGACTTGTCCTACCCCTTGAAAAAAAAAATCCAGCGCTGTCCGGCTCAATTTTTGGCAAGATCCTGCGGGCTTCAGGCCGAACCGAGCTTGTTCCAAATTACACATCTACTAAAAACTGAGTAATTTTTTAATTTTCAATTTGTTAAGAAATTTTACAAGTTTTATTTTAAATTGAGGATTTCAGTTTGTAAAGAAATTTTACAAGTACAGTATTTAGATTGAGAATTCTTGTCACATTTGTCTAATAACTTGTGGTTTTAAAAGTTTGGGAAATTTACCACATTTGGACATTTGGTGCAAAATTCTTAAAAGAGAAAATCTCAAGATAAAACCATAATCGTGTTAAAATAAATGGAAATTCTATTCTTACCGAAAATAATTTAACCATATCTTACCGAATTATTGCGCAGACGTAGATGGAGTGATAAGGAGCATGAAATGCTAAGTAATAATTCACTCATTGTCTCCGGCTATTTCTACACTCAGGTTATGGCTAAAAAGATTTCATATATTGTATTTTTTAAAATGTTTTATTTTTGAAAATATTTTTATAATAAAAATTGTTATTTTGTAGTATTTATTAATTTTATTACTCACGTGAAAAATTAAATTAATTGAATATCTGTAACTATATGATCTGATTATATTTGTTTATCACTAATTTTATAAAATTATATTACCATTCATTTATATTTCAACAAATGTGATCTACTCACAAAATTATTAATTTTCGATTAATTTAACTTTTTGCACAAATAATTTACTTCTTAAATAAGACATAATAAATAATTTTGATCATAAAAATATATAAAAAACGGTAATGCTAAAAGTTCCAAGCAAATCACTAATTTAAAACATATTAAGTTTTATTGTTTACTCATTTATTTATTGGAAAATTTATATTTTTACAATTTATTCGTCGAGATCTATTAATCAATATTGATGCCTAATATAAAAATATATAAAAGTACAAAAAAACTTTATAAAATCCTTTTTTAAGAAGTTCTAATTAACTTAATTTTTTGCTTGGTTTAAAGTAAGACTTTTTTCGTCTTTTGGGTTAAAGTTAAAAAAATAAAATAAAAAACCTCGATAATTTGTTATCTTCTAAAAAAATGAGATATACTTTAAAATTTAATTTAAAATTATACTAATAAATATGAAAATTTTATTTTTTAAGAAAAAATTAGAATTACTTTAAAATCTTGTTTGAGAAATTTCACATACATAGTATGAGAAACTTTTCCTATATATTTTTTAAATTTTTTATTATTAGTTTTAAATAAAATTAGCTACTTATGAATAAGAAATTTCTCAGTATAATTTTATTTTTCATATATAAAAAACTTCTCATACATACTATGAGAAACTTCTCATACACTATCCTCTATGATTCACAACTACAAGTCGAGCACCGTGCTTTCTTCGACCATCCACCGCTGTAACGTTCCATCATCGATAACCCAATCACCATGCCCTATTCAATTGGCACAACCATGATTTGTTCAAGCTTCAGGGAATCATCGACAGAACAAAAGGAAAGTTTTAAAGTTGTTACAACACTAAAGAAGAATTGAACGAGAATGAGTTGAGATTGACGAGTTGAAATGACTTGATTTAGGAAGAATGTTCATAGTATTTTTGACCAATGAGAATGTTCTCAATGATTTTAACCACTGAGAATGTTTTCAGTATTTTTTACCAGTGAAAATGTTCTCGGTGGGCGGCGTTGGTGAAGAAGGTGTTGAGAAAAAGGTTGTAGAGGAGATTGGAGAGAAGGGTGGAGGAGCAGAACTTGTTGCCGAGGTGAAACGAGAGAGACCACCCGAGCGAAGAATGAGAAATAATAGTGGAGTAGAGGTAGCTCGCGCGACGTCGAACCACTAAGAATGTTCTTAGTATTTTTTACCAACGAGAACGTTCTCAGTGAGCGGTCTTTTTCTTTCTTCCCCTGTAATAAGCATCAAACATAAGAAAGTAACAGAAGAAAATAAAAACCTAGAAGCAGCAATAAGCTCCACTCAGGCCACTCAGCCGAGGAGAAAGATAAAATGTAATCCTATGTACCGACTCTGCCATACAGACAAAGGTAACAACTATCGACTCATGTCCATTATCCTAATCCTGAATCACTTAAGGCCTGCTAGATAATGACAAGTTCTATACGGTGTTACAATAATAAAGCCACTCACGGGGCAACATACTTCTTTACAGATTTCCACGATCGTTGGACGAAGCTAACCAAACCACGTTTACGGGGATTAACTCGAGGGACCATAGCGAACCCACTCTACGCACGTTTTTGGACTTCCACCAAGGAGCAATAGAAACCCAACTTAAAACCACACATGTCGCGTTACATCTATGGAAACATTTAAAAACCTACCCGTAGCTCAACTACGAAAACCCACAAACAGTTTATACAACACATGTATAAAAGAGATCCAATCCATCAAAATGAAAATCTAAAATTATTTACAACAAAATATTTAAAAGGTGAGACTCAACCCCGCAGGTTAGCTCCAAACCTCTAAAAACACGTTTTTCACCATTTTTTCAAAACACCACGTTTTCAAACCTCCCTTTAAAAACTACGGATACCACGTACTCGAAATATGTATACAACCAAGAAAATGCGTAAAAATCCACCTTTACCCCAAAAACAAAGTTTACACATGAAAATCACATTTGATGTATTTTCTACCCGGTGAAAATACATGTAATTACATAATCACCATTGTACAGCAATAGGGTCTAGAATCCTACCTCGGAGAGTCAAGAACTCGACGTCTCAAAACTGAACGGCGTCATAATGAGAATCCAACCAAATGGATATGAAGCCCTCGACCCCGATATCAAGGATCCGCAATGGAACTAACACAAAACCAAGCCCCGGGCCCTCAAAGCTAGAGAGAAGGCAAAGAAGAGGGGTTTTTTAGCTGAGAAAAAAGAGAATATGAAAATATCTCAGCCCCTGGGATATTTATAAACTCACCAAAAAGTTACTGTCCAGTCGACTGAAAATTTCAGTTCAGTTGACTGAGCCGCACCTTTCAGTCAATCGAACTGCTGGGTAGAGTGTTTTTCGACGCTTTTTTGGCAAAAATAGGTTTTTAAGGCCCAAACAAGCCTCTACCAAATCCTAAAAAGCGTATAACACATTTATACATTCTGTTCTACAACTTTAAAGCATAGCACATGCATCGAATGTATTCATATACTGAAAAATACACATCAGATATATAAACAACCTAAAAGAAAAGGTTTAGGGTCTCACAGTGAAGCATCTGTATCAAAATAGATTAACAGATCACCATTGCTCTGGAACCCGAACTCCTTTGCTGCCCGGTTAAGGAGGGAGACGAAGATCGAAACGTTGAGGAAGCGGGTGGAGATCACAAAACGGCTCCGTTCGGGGCCGACGTAGACGGCAAGGAATCCAGAAGGGGTGATGCACAAGTTATTGTCTGAAAGAGAGAGGTGTACCGAGCGAAACTCTAGAGAGATCCAACTGCATAGCTTCTTTAGGGAAGCTTAAGACTTACGATCGTCTTCGGCTCCACTTTTTGAAGCAATTCTATGAGCTCCCTCTCATGTCCTTCTCGAAAGAATTCCCTACTTACCCAACCAAGCAACAGTTCGTCGACTACCTAGAAGCCTACGCCCAGCGATTTGAAATTCGATCGGTGTTCAATCAGACGGTGGCATGTGCGGAGTTCAATCGAAATCTTGGGTTTTGGCACTTGAGTGTGGGGTTGAAGAAGAAGGAAGGAGAGGGAGGGAAAGGAGAAGGTGGTGGTGGAGGAGACAGAATACGTTTACTGGTGGTTGATAGTGGCGACCGACGAGAATGTTGAGGTAGTGGTGCCAGAGATTGAAGGGAAAGGGGAGTTTGTGAGATGCTAACCCATTTTCTTTTTCGACGTTTTTTAACGCGTTGTTTATCGTTTTCGTTACAGCATGTTTATATGCGTTTTGTGCATGATCGGGCTTAGATATGCATGTGGGGTTAGTTCCCAGGGCCGTTGGGCGTTGTGGTGCGAATTTTTAAAAAAATATTTTCGCGAGCCTATAAATATCTAGCCTTAAATATTTTCAAAGAAAATTTTATCTCTCTAGCTTTTAAAACCCTAGAACTCTCTACATTCTCTCTAACTTCTTGGGGGAAAGGGGCTCAATTTTTTACGATCAGATAATAGATCTTAGTATCCTCACGGTGGTTTATGCTTTCATCCAAACGAAATGTCGTGCTGACAAAGTTCATTTTTGCACGTGGTTCGAGACGTTGATTTTTGACTCAATGAGGTAGGAACCTGGATTCTCATGTCTTGCAAGGGTGTTACTTGTAATTATATATGTTTTCACCAGTTAAAATGCATGAAAAATCAATTTATGTATCACAAATCGGGTTTTGGTTCAAAATCATTTTCGGTTGATTTCGGTAGGATGGAACAGGGTTTTAATGTGTTCTTTGCGATGTTTCGTGGTGGTTTTGGGCTTGGGTACATCCGAGGGTGTCGAAAGGGAGTTTAGATGCTTCGATTTAGGGTTGAGATAGCTGGATCCGTAGCTCGGGTTAAGTTTTCGCCATGGATCACTCGACTGACCTGGGTGGTTCAGTCGACTGGGTCAACAGCGTGTTGATCCAATCGACTGGGTTTGGGGGTTCAGTCGACTGGGTTGGTTCTGTGTTGGGTTTTTGGTTTCCAGTAGCTTTTCAGTCGATTGGATTATGGGGTTCAGTCGACTGAAGTGCTGTTGGGGTTATTTTGGTGGTTTAAAGAGGTCGTGTTGTGGCCTTGAGGGTCGTGTTTTGGCCTCGAGAGTTTGTTTAGGTCTTGTTGTCGTCCTTGGGGGTGACGTGCATGGTTAGATGCGAGGTGTTGGTGCATGGTTAGATGCAGGGTGTTGGCGCACGGTTGTGTGCATAGTGTTTGTTCATTGTTGGGTGCAGGACGTGTTGGGGTCCGAGGTTCCTTTTCTAGAAATGGGGTTTTGGGAAAAGATGGGATTTTGTGAAAACGTTTGTGAAAACCATGTTGTGGGAGGTTTGGAGTTAGCCTTCGGGTTACGTTTTGTTTTGTACGTGGTTGATTGTTTGGGTGAGAGGGCGGGTTGTCCAGGTGAGTGGATGTCGTGACGAGTGTGTGGCATGTGATGTCGTATCTGGTGTTTGACACGTGATGTCGTGATGAGTTATGTAGCGACTGGTGCCGTTATGTGAAACATAGTGTTTATACGTGGTTTTATGCATTTAAAACTCTAAATTTATTCATGCATGTTGTAGGACGGATATGCGGTCTTGTTGTATCTAAAACTCTGATTTTATTAGTGCGCGTGTGTGTATAGTGATGTGGACCAAAAAGTGGTCCGATGTGATATGGATGGAAAAGTGGTCCGATGAACGTTAGCTCGAGTTAACGATGGACGAAAAAGTGGTTCGGTAAATGTTAACTCTGATTAACAATGCATGTGTATGCGTGGGAATCGGATGGACGAAAAAGTGATTCTAACGATGGATCTGTCTGCACATCTAAAGGACGAAAAAGTGGTCCTGAAACGGCATGTGTTGCGTGGTGTGTGTTGCACAGGATGCGTGCATTGTGTGTGTTGCACGTGGGGCGTTGTGTGGGTTGCGTGTGTCGCATGAATTGCATAGGTTAACTCTAGTTAACAGTGTATTAGATGGGACTGTGATCCTTCGGTGAAACCCCGAGAAGATCCCTATGTTGGGTGTGTGTCACCGTGCTATTGTAGAACTACACGTGAGGCTCGTGGGAGTCGATGGTTATATCTGTGTTGCATGTGGGGCTCGTGAGAGTCGTTGCATATATATTTGTGTTGTTTGTGGGGCTAGCGAGAGTCAATCTTTGCATGTGAAATATTGTAGCAAATATATTTGTAAATAAAACTGTTTTCAAACTGTTTTCAAGGCACTTGTGAGTCGTGATGTAAAACTGTTTTTAACTTCTTTTTTTTTAGGCTCAGGCTAGTTGTAACATACATATTACATTTGCAAGCATGTTTAGTTTTTATTTCATGTTTGTCTAGTTTCTACTAAACTTTCGCTCACGGTATAGGATTTGAAATATTTTTCAAGTACCGATCACGCAGGTTAATTCAGAGATGCCGGAGGAGCAGAAGATTTGTAATCTTCCTTTGTTTCTTTTTTGACCATATATGTTTATATGTTTTCGGTGTTAGACCCGTGTGTTGTAAGCCTGGGGGCGATACATTTAATGCATGTATACTTTTATCTTGAGAGTAAAATATTGAATTGGGTGTTGCTTTTTTTTTAGCTTTGTATGGTTATTTGTAGGAGTTTCACGTGGCCTGAAATTTGGGGCGTGACAGAGTTTGATGGGCCTATAGTGCACACCAGCTCGTACAGGAGAAGAGATGAGTTTCGAGGGAAAAAGGGTTTTGGTGGTTGGCTATGGAAATTCTGGATAATGCCTTTAAGATAAATTTTGTTTGGTTCGATCATTTTTTCGGTTATTTGTTTCAAAAAGTCTAACATCGCTCTAAAATAAAATCCAAAAAATGAATATTTTGAAAAAGCTAACATAGGCAAAACCTTAATCTTCATCTTAACACAAGGTGTTTAGAATACTACTACTAGTAGTTTTTAGCTTCTAATTATTAATTTTAGTTATAAATTATAATTTTTTTCAAATACTAACAACTACTACTACGACTTATAACTATATTTTCTTCTATTTTAGTTACAAGTTATAATTTTTATCAAACACTCACAACTTCTACTACAAATTACAATCTGTAAACTATTAATAATAATTTTGTCAAACACCATGATAAGTTATATATTATTTTCTGAGCAGACACACCTACAAAACAAACACGTGCCAAAGAATACCACAAACTAAAAATTTTAGATACCCATGACTCTGTCAAAATGAGGTAGACATCTTTGTCAAAACACACAAACACAACCAACCAATTATGCAGAAATACAGCAAACCAGCCAAGTGAATTCAGTTAAAACCGAAGTTCCAATGATAATAAATCAGAAGATCAATTTCATTTATGAAAAAATAATAATAAGTCAGAACATCAATTTCGTTTACACAACTCGCACAAATGACAAAATCCCAAAGATACCTGCCAAGTTTAGTAAATAGCACAACTAAAATGACCCATATAAAAGATCAGATCATCCCTGAAGAAAAGAGAAGTCCAAACACATTCCCGCATTCTGACTTCTTTACCCATTCTGGGTAGGTTGGAACAACACCGGGAAGGAGACGAAGGAGACGAAGGAGACTCCTCCAGCATTGCCGACAAAACTTCCTTAGTGCAGCCACCTAATCTTGGGGTTGGGGTTGGGGTTGGGGCCAACCCGTGCTGCGACGGTGCTGCGCCCACAAACGACGCCGTTTGGCGTTCACGTAGACGTCGCAGGACAATTTGCACGTGGATGGAGCAACTTTTTGAGGGTGTTTGGCTGTGTGCGAAGTTTAGTTTTTTAAGAAAAAAAGAGGGAAAAGTTAGATTATTTAAGATATTTTTTATAGTAGTTATTTATTTATTAAAATATTTAATATATTTTTATTTTTAATTTTTAAGTTGTAGTGTTTGAAATATTTGGACTATTTTTTTGTTTTTATGAGAATTGTTGACTTTTTTAATTGATAGTATTATATTAATTTTATTTTTAAAAAAGTTATAGTGTTTGGGTTGTGAATAAGCACTAAATATTGTCCGTGCCAAAAGACACTACCACTATTTTTTTAAAATTTATTTGTGTAAAAAAGGAAGAAAAATTTAGTTGCATTTCTTGAAAAACCAAAAGGTATGTCTTAAAAGTTGACATTTCTGTATTAAAAAAAAGCTTTTAAGCGATCCCAAACAAGGTTTAAGTTTTTTTTTCCTCCTATGCTTGGCTAAGTCATTGGAAGTAGTTATTACTTTTTATTTTTTAGTTTTAATTTTTTTTATTAATTTTAGTAATAATTTATAATTTTTTTCAAACACTAATAATTTTTACTGCAAATTATAATTATTAAATAATCAATTTTAGTTATTAATATATTTTTTAAACACTCACAAGTCTGTTACCATTTATAAGCTATTAGTTTTAGTAATACCAAATACTATAAGTTTTTGACATTATTTTTTGGGTCAATTTTTAAGTTGGTATTATTTTTTAACAATAAATTATAATTTTTTTCGAGCACTCACAATTTCTTATACAAAATATAACTTTTTTTTTAATATTCCAATTACAATTTAACATATTTATTAAATACTTATAACTTTTATTATAAATTACAATATATATAATCTATTAATTTCAGTAATGTCTAACTTATTTGATATGATAAGGAGCTGAGACTCGTCCTATTTAGTTGGATTTATTTGAAATTTAAAATAAATTCATTTTGATTATTTAAAAATTTTATTTTATTATTTTTAGTGTATAAAGTATTCATTTTGATTAGTATTTTTAGTGTATGAATAAAATAAAATAAAAGAGTAAATTGATCAAATACATTAACTATTTAAATAAATTACATTTGTATTATAAAAAATAACATTTATTTATCATCTATTTCTTAATAAAAATATACTTTATTAAGGGTCTATTTGAGCTAACTTTTAAACTGCATTATTTGGTTTTCACAAAAAATTAATTAACTTTTTTTTTATCTTTTAATTCAATAACAAAACCAATATATATCCCAAATACCTATTCTTTTTTTAAAATAAAATTATTATAATACCTTTACATAAAAAATCAATCCTACTCACAAAAACAAAAAATATATATCCCAAACACTACAACTTAAAAATTAAAAATAAAAACATTTCAAACATTTCAATAAAAAACAAAAAGCACAAAAAACTATTGTAAAAAATTATCTCAAATACTTACTTTTTTTATTTTTTATTTTTAAAAAAAAATTAAACCTCTTAACAACTAAGCTTAAAAGCTATCTCAAATTGGCACTAAAATATCTATACACTCTTAATTATCTTAAATAATCTAACTTTTCACTTTTTTTCTTTAAAAATAAACTAAACTTCGCACAGCCAAACACCCTCAAAAAGTTGCTCCATCCACATGCAAATTGTCCTGCGACGTCAACGTGGAACGCCAAACGGCATCGTTTGAGGTCGCATCACCCTCACAGCCGCAACACCCTCGCAGCACGGGTTGGGCGCAGCACCAACCCCAAACCCCCTAATCTACGAGTCACCTCAGCCTTGGCATGGGTGGAGGAGCCATGATATTAGTCTCCTTGAATCTCTGCAGCAAATGCAGGACAAGCATCAATGGACTCCAACAACTGTTGGAGTCTCGAGTAAGAATTTCTTTGCAGCTCTCCTGATAACGAATAAAACAAACAAATGATAGAAGAAAACGAGGATTGTTGTCCTAAAGAATAGATAAAGAACAAAGACTGCAGCAAGTACCTGCATCACCTTCTTTATCATAAATTAAAGATCTACCACACCCGTCTTACCATGTTCTACACAGGCACATACATAAATCACTACCAAAAAATGTAAGGACATTCAATACATTCAATAGTTGCACATAAATCACTACCAAAAAATGTAAGGACATTCAATACATTCAATAGTTGTAGGGTTCCCATAAACCATCCGGGAACAAGTAATCAGATGCCCTTTCATTACCAGAAGCATATAAGGGGCCGCTGAGGTCATTCAGCTCCAAAAATTCTGCATCATTGAGTGCAACCATGGGGTTCAGACCATATCCCATTGTCTGATGGCTAGATAAATTGAATCTTCCTCCAATCCGATCTGCACTGTTATCTAGGTCCCTTAAGTCATTGTATATATCACTTCCATCCGCACAAGCAAAGTCTTCGTTATTTTTCACATGACTGCAATTATCCTCCTGTAGGCAACAGCAGTATAAATTCCTTATTTAATACATGATAAATTTTAAATAGAAGTGCTGTAAACAC
>JAOTRH010000020.1:2687759-2701024 GCA_034768845.1 Heliamphora exappendiculata | reverse complement strand
ATATTCAAAAACTTAGGGGGCGGCTACCCCCATCCATCCCCGTTTGGGTCTGTTTATGTTTCCAACTATTGCAATTCTTTAATTCCTGTACTATATTGTTAAAGTCAGCAAAAGTATTTTAAACTAAAGACAACTGAGCTATTTTGAGCAATATTCTGACATTTTTATTTAGATAGGAACTTTAAAAATATTTATTGGAGGGAAGCAAACTTCAGTTACAACCAAAATAGTATTACCAGCTAAATATCAGGTGGTATGAGCATTTTAGTCTGATAACCAAATCAAGTCAACCCTCAAAATGTTACAATCACAAGCTGTGTATGTACAAGAGGATGTCCATTCATAAAATTGGCCATTAGCTCGCCTGGAAAGTTGATTATTTAGATCATTGAGTAAAAAATAAAAGCCAGCACACTCACCTAAGAGTCCAGCAAAAGCAAGGGGATCAACAGGAACTCCGACACCTTCAACTGCATAAGGTAATACATTCCCGAGATCGTCTGCGTACGGTCCAATGACAAATTGAATGAAAGAAAGCAGAGGGTTATTGTAAAAGAATTGAGGCCTTATGTACCTGCAAAAAAATAAAAAGAGAATAAAAAAGAAAAGAAAAAAAAACAATAAATGAACAGCTCTGAACTGGAAATGCCAGAAATTATATTAGTCGTTTTAACTTAACCGAATCAGTCCAAGCACATAAACCAACACGCCAAATGCAAAGTGAAGTGGTCTGGGAAGGTGTTAATCAAGCAGAGTAGTCACTGCTGTGGACCGGCTTTCATAAAGCAAGCAGAGTAGTCGAGGCAGAAGGAGGATAGAAGAGCAAGAAGCAGTTCTTGTTAGATAGACGGAATGTCGGAATCATCATACTTTCACTGGCGTGGGTCAGCTTTCATAAAGCAACTTTGGGCAGCAGCAACTAATGGGATCCAATTCCTAGATCAATTCAGCAATAAAACTCTTTAAGCAATTCTCTTGACGCGATACAAGAGACAACTTTCGAGAGTAAGTTAGCCTCTTGACCACTTCTTTCAAAAAAGAAACTGTGCAGACGCGTCGATCAAAGCCACATCAAGGAGGGAATGTTTACAGTTATTGTCACACCGACTCCCCTTTCATCATTTCCTATTTGGTTCCCCCAATCCTCACTTTAAGTATCTTCACTTTTATGTCGCACCGACTCCCCTTTGGTAATAAGGCATGCAATTAGACCAAGGCGAATCTCCATAGAACTAGTCCATTAGATTTTGCACATAAGAGATCGAGACAGCGCTTCAGGGCTATAGGAAAGATGGAGACCAATCGAGAGGTACCTAAACTATTAATAGTAAGTATTTCTAAGTAGGAGGGAGGGCTTCGGGCAAAGAGCAAACTCAAGTACTTGATTTCAATCCCAGTACTAAAAGACGTAACTTCAGGAGTGGATTTAGGAAGGAGAGACTTCACTTGTTGCAAATTGCTTATGTAAGAACTAGTGAAAAGAAAGGAATATGGAACAAAATAATGCAAAGGAGCTTCTTCCCTCTTTCTTCCCCCACAAAGGAGAGAGATGGCTTGTCGCTTCTTTATGAACATCCGCATACATTGCCAGATAAAAAGGTGTACAATCCACTAATCCAGTCAAATTTTCTGTTCTTTAAGTTCATTTATCGTAGATTCTCTTCCTTGCTCTAGTGGCTAGCAAATGTCAACCGTATCGGAAAATGGAATGGCTCAGGAATCGACCAGTTCCACGCAAACTAGTGGAGCTGCAGCTTGGATTATAGTAGAATAAAAGGAGTCATCTTAGAAAATGACTTAAAATTTAAAGACGGATGTCGCTGCAAGGCGAGAGATCAACTTGTCTGGTTTTGCGGTGCACTCATTCTCGTTACAAGAATGACATGATGCCTCAGTGCGACTCAAGACAAGGACTCCTTAACCCTTACAACTCGCACTAATAGAGGCACTAAGTGGACAGAGATTGATTGAAAAGGCATCCCAGCTACCCTCCCCACAGCCAACAGAGATTTCTGGATCCACAAGAATGGGGAGAGAAAAAAATGATGAAGATTTTACTTTAGAACAACGAATATTTTGGTCTGATAAGGTATCAAAGAAAACTTACAAGGCGTTGTCACCCCCATTAAAGCTGCCGTCAGCCACAAAAGCAGCAATTGCAAGAACTAATGATGTCAGATATGCACTAGCTGTGCGGGCCACAGGAATATCAAAAAGTGCCTTTCTATTTGGCAGAAGAGACTCATAGTTATTCATCACTCCCAAGCATCCTGTCCAATTAGATGGAACGAGAAAAGATGGGCTGAGTTTAACACCATAACGAGCTGCTGTTACCCTTGTAGCTATCTGCAAAACATGAATGATAACAAAGCTCCACGGCATAAGAAAGAAACTCCAAGGACTCATTATGTGAAGGAAACAAGAGTTGCTCGATATTGCATCATGGCACAACAAGCTAAGGCTTCTTTTTTGGGGTGGGGGTGGGGGGGTGGTAAGTGCAACTTGTCAAGTTTCAGGTTGCCATATTATATAATTATTTATATGAATGAAACATAAACCCACATTTCCCTGATTAACATTAAAAATAGATTGAGTAGCTTCTCCTCCCCTCTATCGCTTTTTCTCTCTCTTTTTTCCCCTTTTCCACTCTCAATGAGAAAATCAACTGAATGACCATAAGATTTTGCTAACAATGATTTACCTGCCAATTCTCGAGTGAAGTTTCCCATTTTTTATCACATTTCCAAACCATAAAGAATTTATCCATTTCATTGATACATAACTACATTAAACATTCCGTGTTGCCTGAACTCCATACGTGTGGCTTTGTAAGCGAAATGTAAAAAATGTAATCCATCTGAAGCATCCGAGTAAAAAACCCATAAATGAACCTAACCCCACTTTTGTATAGTGGGGTTTTCCTCTCAAATATGCACGAGTACTGTTTTCACATGTAAAGGGTTAATTACAACAGACAAGAAAAAAGAAATGCAACAAAGAAAGCAGTTCAAGTCAGTTTCGCAGAAACAGGCCCTTGACAAAGGAAGAAAGCTCGTTCTTAGTTTATCAAATGTGGGAGTGTGCTGCAAAGGACACCTGTAGAAGGCTGACAGATAACAGAGATCATTTCTGCAGAAACAGGCTCTTGACAAGCAAGAAAAGTCTTTCTTATATGCACAATTTCATAACTCAATAAATGCATTTTCCATTCTTTAGACGTTCCAAAAGATTGAAGTTGCAAACTATAATCAACAGAACCCAAGTGCATCTTGGACCGTCCCTAAACCACAAAGTTTCGATTTGTCAAAACTTGAAACTAAGAATCGAAAACAAATTTCTGCTAATATACCCACCTTTAGAATGACAGTTTGACAGACAAACGCAAGAGCACATACCTCGGAAACTCCTAAAATGGAAAGGAAGCCGCTGAAGAGAGGCACAACATTAGCTAGGTAGTCATCAAATGTAGCATCAGGCTTGAGGAAGAAACCACTCATCAAGAGTATTGTCCCAAAAGTTGCAACACATAAAACCACTGCACTAACATAACCCAAAGGAGTGCTCAGCTTGGTTGATTCAAATTGGAGATCCATCTCTGTTTTGGGTTGCACCATACAAACCTTAAAAAACAGTAGTTGTAAATGATACGGTTATAAAGACGAATTGCAATACAATAACAGAAGAGGACACAGGAAACAAGTTGTGACATGAGTTGGTATGGCTGATACAACAATAACAGAAGAGGTCACTGATACAAAATTGGTATGGCTTCGGGGTTACTTATAACCCACGCAATAAATTGGTTATATTTATTCAAAATTCCACGATGCAAAGTGGCACGAGTTGTGCTGCTAGACGGGAAATGACAGACAAACAAGTTGAGTCTATGGGAAGTGCTACATCTTAGTTTTGATAACTGAAATTAAGTTGCAATTCCGGACACAACGATTCAAAAGATACATACATAAATGCAAAACAATTTAAAACAAATGTAAAAGAATTAGAAATATCCTACTTTTGAAGTACCTGTTTTGTAATGTCATTAGTTTTCTCCTCCATCAGCCATAACACAACCTCTCTCCCTGCTGCATCTGATAGTTTTTGCTCCAGTTTGGGTATTACTTCTTCAACGGGTTTCCTCAAATTTCCTATGAAAATTCCCCCATCTCCAAATCTTCTGACGTCCGTCGCAAAAAATGTATCAAACCCAAAACAGCTTTTCAACTGCCATTTCAGAATCCTCGCAAAAATTACAGATTTTTCTAGCTCTCGACTTAAACAAAGACAGAAGGCCAAAGTTATACACGCACTAACACACCCACATATGGACATAAGAAGATATATACATTCATACAATCATGTGTACATATTAATACATGGATAAGAATGAACAATAAACCATTATGAATTTCAAAATTACGACAAAACCAGAGGGTACCTCAGCTGGTCCGACTTGAGTTTGCTCCCCAATAATCGCTAGTTCAAAGGTATGCTAACTTCATGGCTCGAGATTAGTCGAGTTGAGCACAACTAGTCCAGACACCCGATTACTTATACATATAAACGTGTGAGAGAAAGAACTAACAAGTACCTGGTTAAGATCAAGAGCCTTGAAAGTTTCCTCAGCTTTCTCCAACCTCTCCTTCTCCCTGGCCAAATTGTCACGAACCAGTTTGTTAAACAGACCCACAATTGGATTATCGCTACTTTCTCTGTCAAGCTCTTTGAGCTTCCTATCAGCCCTCTTCTTCTCGAGCTTTATCGCCGCCTCAATGGAAGGATTCCCCATGAACTTTTTGAATTCCTCGTCCGTCTTCCAGTCAAGTTCTTGCTGTTTCTCTCTCCCCTCGCCCTCTGAACCATTCTCTTTCCTCAATTCACCCTCCACAAACACTTCCCCCTTCTGGATGTCCTCGTTTTCGGGTTCCTCCGAAACCACAGCAACGGAAGACGAAGACGAAGACGATGGTTCATTTGCTTGCTCAGCTTTGACCAAAAACTTGAGAAATCTTTTGGGATTAGTCTTCTGGGCGAATTGATTTCTGGAAAGATTGGTCGGAGAAGACGCACAGAGTTGGTTTTTCTTGAGAGCCCATGAAGAATGAGAATATAATGAAGAAGCGGTGAAAATGGTGGCCATTGGAGGAAATGAAGAATTGGCTTGCAGTTGAGGGAGAGCATGATGGGGTTGCAGTAGAAGTAGCCAGATAGATTTCTCCGATAGACTGATCTAGAAAATTGGAGAAGTTCTACAGGTGGATAATTGATGGTGGAAACAGTGGCAATAGATGGTGGATAATAATCCCCTCCATTAGAAATGGAAATCTCCGTTTCATCAAAATTATGTCGTTTTATAGAATAAAATTTTGCCAAAATTAGAGATATGTCCGGTTTTAAAATTTTGTTTATGAATAAGTATTTTTAAAAATTATACATTCCATTAAATCATATTTTAATTTTTTTTCCTTTTGCAACTCTAATTATTAGTAATTCAATGACAATATATATAGAATAATTTATATTATATATAATATTTTTTAAAAATTATTTTTTAAAATTTTTACTATTTTATACTATCAACAAATTTAATATTTTTTTAGCTTCGTATAAATGGTGAATACATAGAAATATTTATAATAATATTTTTGTTTTTTTATTTTTTATTTTTTTCGTTATCTACCACTTGACCACTTTATATTTTCTAAAACGCAAAAAATGCTAAACATTAAGGTTTAATCAAATAACTGCTTTATTTTATTGCATACGCATTAAAATGTAAAAAATAATACGCATTAAAATTTAATTAAATGATTGTTTCATTTTATTACATGCATATTAAAATGTAAAAAATGATACAATTAATATTTCATTAAATAATACATATGAATTTGACTCATTTTTATTAAATGACACACATAAAACAATAATATTTTCAGAAATGATATACTTGAAGTCACGTCTGAAATAATATCAATTTTTAAAATAACACACATTAAGAGTCTTTAAAATGATAAACATGAAACAATAATATTTTCTTATAATATTTTAGGACATTATTTCATGTGTATTATTTTTAAAACTGATACACGTGTATCATTTTCTGTTACAAAAATAAAGTAGGACTTCAATTAATGTGTATCATTTTGTACAATTTTAGCAAAAATAACGAATAACAATATATAATGGATTAATCAAAACATTCTTAATATGTATCATTTCATGTTAATGTGATATTGTACAATATGCATTATTTTCTGTTACAAAAAATAAAGCGACAATTTAATTAATGTGTATTATTTTTCTGCAAGTTTACCAAATATGACAAAAAAATAACACAAAATAGGTTAAGTAAAACATTATTGACAAAAACAAAATGATCAAACTCTACAATTTAATAAAATATATTTTTTGCAAAACACAATCAGTATGGAATATGATTCCGTGAATGTTAATAACTGTCATTTGATAAAATAGATTTTTTACAAAAATTTTTATTTTAATTATAAAATTAATTAAACTTAAAAAAGAGTATAAAGGTCTATTCTTTTTAGATATTTTTTTTTAAAAAAAATTTATGAAATACACAATTTTTGAAATTGACTTACCCTCAACTACTTTTTTAAAAGAGGACTCATCCACAATTAACCTAAAATTTTTAAATTTAACAAAAATTTATTAATATAAAATAATATAATTTTATTAATTAAAAATTTTATAACACATATTATGAAATTTTTAATTTTCATAAGATTTTATTTATATATAAACTGACAATTTTTGTTAAATAGTATTTTTATCACACAAAATTACACAATTTTGATGTAATAAAATTCTCAAAGTAATGGTGAGGATAATAATCCCGTCCTTTGAATCTTCGACAACTGCAGAGGAGGTTGCTATAGTAATTTTAAAAAATAAGAAATTTGTTTATGGAAGATAATTAATGATAATTTTTAAAAGAAAACCAGCACCATATATTTGGTTTGTTCTGTGAACCTCTTGCTTTCCTATAAGCGCAAGTTATGTCAAACACATTAGCACAAGACTCTCCAAAACAAGATAAAAATGCCATAGCTCATAAGCAACTCCACTGAGTTTGCAGTTTCACCCAACATGCAAAAGGAGTGGAAATGAGCATATGTTTGGACTAAAAAGTTAAGTAATTTTTTTTAGTTTTTAAATTTTTTTAATATTTTAATTTTATTTTTTTATTTTTTTTATTTTTTGTAATGGGAGAATTTTTAAAAATATACCCGTTATGGCCAAATTTTAAAAAAATTTATCAAAAACAAAAAAAAAGCCAAAAAGACTACTTAAGTTGGCTTTTTTTCATCGTATATGAACTTTTTAAAGATTTTGATCAAAATTTTTTATTTGTTTATTTTTCTCATGATGAAAAGAATTTAAAAAGTAGATTCATTTAAGCTAATACTAAAATTTTTTTTACTAAAAATAAAAAAATAAAAAAATAAAAAATTAGTCCAAACACACAAGTTGTGAAGTGGCAGATGCATAAATTTAATTTAGAGGGACAGTACTTGTATGGTGTTTATCGTCGATAATAATTACTATGTAATTGTTCATCATCAACCGTTTTTCAACCATCATTCGTCATTTGTGTCTTTTATCTTTTGAATCATTAACTGTTGAATATTTAAATTTAATTTAATTGATTTTGAATAGGACCAAACGAACTAAAAAGATTTAAAAATAAACATAATAGAGTTTTTCCATTAAGAATTATATTTTAGGGATCTAAATTGTAAGTTTTTTGTTTAGAATTTAAAATAACACAATTTGAAAGAAATATTAAGGCTCTGTATGGATAAATTGGCTTATTTACTTATTTGATTAACTTGATTTTTCGTCTTTAGTGAACCCTTTTTATCATTTAGTTAAATTTTTATACCTTTAAACTTCTCTCATTAAGACGAATCAAAAAAATAAAAAAATTTGATTAAAATATTAAAAAAATCAAAAAAGACAAAAATAAACAAAAATAAGCCAATAAATTAGATAAACAAATTTATAACTAAAATAAATTAATAAGCCAATAAGCAAATTTACCCCCTAAATATAATTATCTAAGAGCACATATAAAGTATTTTTTTATTTTGTCTAAATTAATAATGATGAATGACATATAGTTCATGTCAAAAAAAAATATTATTTTAACTATTAATCTGGACGTAACAAATAAAAGAATAGCTTGGAGTAGTTTTTTTAAAAACGTTTTTTCTATTTTTTGTCGGGAGGACAATAGGATGATTGCACAGGAAATTCATTCACCTAGACTCACTTTTTTTTTTTTTCATCTTCATGGGATATGATTTTACATTTTACTCTTTTATAATACATTTTAAAATTTATGTTTTAGTGTGCATTAGAAAATGTCATATGAAAATATAAAAATTTAAAATAAATTTTAGAGTGCATTTATGGCTTCATTTGGTTACTTAAAGTTGAACTCAAAGTAAAATGCTTTTAAAAGCCCACAAACTTATTTACTCATCGATTGTTAACGCAGTTTTTGCATTTTTACTTATTAATTTTTAGTCTTTTTGTTTTCTTTATTAATTTAAAATATTTTTATATATTTTTAAAAATATCACATTTGTATTAGACAAATTTGTTTTCTTTTTTTTTTCATAAAAATTTATATTTTTAGAATTTACTCATTAAGGTCTATCCAATAAAGTTTATATTGAATATAAAAGTATATAAAAAAATATAACTTATTTTTTCCTTAAATTTTTTTGACTTATTGCTTTATTAGTCCCGTTTGGGCGACCTTACTTATTTGCTTATTGGCTTATAATGTAAAAAATAAGTCGCGTCGTTTGGGTAACTAAATAAGTTAAAAATAAAAAAATAAGCAAATAAGTAAATAAGCTCGTTTGGGTAGCCAAATAAGTAAATAAGCTGGTTTATAAGCAAATAAACAAATAATCTCGTTTGGGTAACTGGCTTATAAGCAAATAAGTCACAAACCACCCAAACAAACTTGCTTAAATAGGATTTGGCTTATTTGCTAATAAGCAAATAAGCCAATAAGTAAATAAGCAAGACCTACCCAAATGGGGCCATTGTTTTTTAATTAAAGTCATTTTAAATTAAATAAGATTTTAATCTTTAAGTCATCCATAAAATTACTTTTTATTTTTTTAATTTAAAATGAATTAAAACAAAAAAACTTACCAAAGAAAAACTATATAAACTCCGAGAAGTTGACCTAGTAGTCAAGACTTGAAACTTAAAAATTTGTTTTCTTTAAAATTTCAAGTTCGAAATTTCATAGGTGTTATTTAGGGTAAATTTATATGAGGCAAAAGTCTCAATTTTAATTGGGCTTTTCATGAGTAAACGGTAAAATTGGTTCTTTAAAGATTAGTTGAATTGCGTATAAATTAATTCAAACACCTTAAAACATAAAAGAAATATATATGTAAAAGGGGAGCGAGAATATAAATCTGAATAAATTACATTAACCTCTTTTGAAGTTTATGAAAAAAATAGAACCACTCAATCTATTTTTTAAAATTATACCGACCTCTCCTATTTTATTTGACAATATACGCATACCTCTCATCCGTTTTCTTTTTGTTAATAAACAATTACCAATAATATAATATTAGCATTAATAGTAATAAAATGTCAATTTTGCCCTCCACACTCATATATCGTGTGTATTTTGTCCAAATAAGTTGTTCCTCTGCAACTTCTTCAACGTGTCCCTCCCCTTCTTCTCTCTACATTCTCATGGTCATAGGCAAAAACTTGTCAAAATAGTAAAGTTTTACACGGAGAAGAGAGAGTGTGAGAGAAAACGTGAAATTTCATCTTCCATTGCTTGTCAATTCAATTTCAACTCACAAACAGATATACATACATGTATGGAGAGAAATTAGTGTGATTCAGTCTAATGAAACATCCAACGAAACCCATCCACTGAAACATTTTTAATCATCAAATAAAAAAACCCATTGACAGCGGTGGTGGTCTTGATGACGAAAAAACACATCCAACGAAACATTTTTAATCAAATTAATCCAAAGAAACCCATCCCTTTGTTGGTTTAATATTCTGTAAATACAACAATTAATTTGTCGATTTTCAAACTGGGTCAACAACAGTATGCAATATAAAATACAACAAACTGAAATTGAAATATATTTCAATATATCTAAAACAAATTTATGTTTAATCTGTATTTTTTGTTTAACAGAATGATATTATAAAAATAATTTTGTTTAAATAAAACAAAAAATTATTACTACGTAAATAAAATAAAATAATACTATTTTATATATATATATATAAAACTGAACATAAAATTACTGTTATTTCTGCAGAACTAAAACAAAACCAGAACTAGAACAGATAAAAAAATTTGTGAGCAGAAAATAAATAAAGAACAGAACAGTGATTTTTGTTAAACAGAATACTGTTTAAATTAAGAAACCAAAAAACAATAGTGAAACTGTGGAAGAAAAATAGAACCGAAAAAAGGAAGCAAATTAAGCTTACAGAACAGTCGAAAAACAAAAGGTTGGGATTGAGTCTAGTGTTGAACGATGTGTTCTTAAGACAGAATACGTCATAGTTACGGTGCTTGCGATGTAGTGGACGTCTGCGTACATGATAAAATAATTCCCGTGTACAGAGGAAGCACGGCAATCTGTACACGCAGCGAGCGCTGCATTGTATGAACTTTCTCGGGAAATCTTAAATAACTTGAAGGACGTTGCAGAACAGAGTTTCGACAATGGCAATATGGAGATTGAAGAAAAAATGTTAAATTGGGTGCAGGAATAGCCTATTTATAGGCGTTAATGGCGACTGCTCGCCTTAATCCGAACATGTGCCACACCGGTTCGGCCTGACAGTTGGACCACCTAATAGGCGCGAATCGGTTCAGTATTCTTCAACGGTCGCGAATCAATAATCGACCAAACAATTCCGAACCGCCAACAGTTCGATAATAACGGTAAGATGTAAGTTATCATTATTTTGCCAACTTCAATGGCTCACTTTTGGAGTCAATTTCTCATTCACCCGTTAATAATTTTGAATGCCACAAAATTCATAATTACTATATTCATGGAGATAAATAAATTAAAACTTAAAATCATAAAAAAAATTAATTCAACAAAAAAATAATTAATTTCAAAATTAACTAAAAATCATATTTTAATTTTATTCAAAACTCATTTTTTCAACTCCCTTCCCTCCCTCTAAACCTTGTTGGAATGCATCCCATGAAACGCAAATAAGAAACCCGCAATGCATCCCATGAAAGCAGCAACCAAGCACTTCCCAAGGAAGAGGTGGAGGTTGCGGAAGCCGACGTGGATGGTGACGACGGAGAAGCCGAAGCTAGCGAGCGAGAGGCCCACATTGGCGACGGTGGTGGTCTTGTCGACGCCGCCTTCACTGGAGCTGATTATGATGACCCGCAGTGTTTTGCCGGCCAATTCCGACTTGCAATTGTATTGGAAGGGTGAACGAACACAGGTGGTGGGGTGGCGGCGAAAGGTGCTGAAATGGTAGGGTTTGGGGGAATTTGGGGTTTTGGTTTTGAAGGGTCAGGCGGGGTTTTGGTTTTGGAAGCTAAGTTTTGGTTTTGATTTTGATTTTGCTGTAATGTAAGGTGCTATAATGGTATGGATGTAAAGATATTATTGTTAGGCGCATGTGAGATAGAGAAAAATAGTAGAGTTAGATGAGAAGAACATGCAGGAAAGGCGATGAAATTATTGTGTTGGGATTAAATTAATAAATTTATAATTATTGTTAATGGTGTTAAGGCAATAATATTGATACAAAAAATAGTTTAATTTTAAAAATTAAAAAATTATTTTTATACTTGTCAAAAATCAGTATAATTTTTCTTATAATTTTTAATTTTTTTTCCTCGTAAAACGACAACGTTTGTCAAGCTAAATAAACAGATCCCAAGTTCCCAACTGCTCTCGATCCCCATTCCCACGTCCTCCTCCTCGGTGTCACTCTCTTTTCTCAACTTCTCCGATTCTAAACATGGCCTCGTCTCTCACCCTCTCTCCTCCCTCTCCCTCTTCCTTCCCAGATATTCTCTCTCACTCCAATCTTCATCGGAACATCATCATCCTCCAAATTCATCATCATCCAACCTATTCTCCTATCCAAGCTTCCAGACGAATTTCCAATTCCCCTCAGGTTCTCTTCTCTTCCATACGTGTATATATATACACAGTGAATTTATAACGAATTAGGTTTTTCTGTTTTGTTTTCAGGAAAGTAGTAATTTGGCGGATGATCCTCGAAATTGGAGCCGCAAACAAGGACTAGCAATTGAGGACTATGACGATGACGATGGAGACGAAGATGATGGTGAAGAAGAAGAAGAGGATCGGAGTTTGGATCTTCTTGTGATGTTTGTTCATAACGTGTATAAGAAGATCTCGAGAAAAGCGAGGAAGGCCGTTCGATCTGTTCTGCCTCTCGCCATATCTACCAAATTGGTACTTCCGTACTGTCTCTACTCATGGACTTTTCTTTTAATTTTAGATATGGCTCTAGTTATTGAAGATTATTCATCCTTGCGATGGTTCGGATTCTGAAGTTTTAATCAATTTAGGTAAGTTAAGATGATTACGCTAGCAAGAAAAATGCTGTACACGTGTATGCATCATATGATTTGACGCCCTCCCTCTAATGGTTGCCTCTAAGCGGCCAATAGCAACACCTGCATATCCTATATCCACCATATACAATCAATGAATGCCCATATGCAGTGCTTAAAAAAAGAGAAGGAAGAAGAAGTTCATAGCCTGTAATGTATGGAATCGGCAATCACATAACAGAAACCGAAGTCAAATGCAATCATAATACACTTGGATAAATGGTGGAACAACCCGTTTTCCTTTACAAAAATGGAGTTCCAGAAAGATGAAAACATAGGTTTGAAGGCAGTGAAAACGGAAATCTTCACCGGAAACGGAAAATGGCAACTTGTGTTGAAAGTTCAAACTGATAAAACATGAAATTGAAATGGAGTCGAAGCAAAATAGACGTGGAGTCAGTTTTCTTGAACTGATGAGCAGTTTTTTTAATTTTATTTTCTTATTTTTTTGCCCTTAGCAGTTGAGCCTTATTTTTGGTTATTTTAAAAGTGTGAAAAAAATAAATTACAAATTCTAAACCTCCCACAATTCATGATTCATGCACAATTCATGATTCACACACAATGCGCGGGCGCGGGGCACATCTGCTAGTATGATGGT
>JAOTRH010000020.1:2646620-2664526 GCA_034768845.1 Heliamphora exappendiculata | reverse complement strand
TATTCTCCACGTTATATTCAATAGCCTAATTATGGTTACCAATGCCGAGTTAGCCTCCAAATTTGATGATACGCATTATACTTTGCAAGCGATATGTAAAGATCAGCGGGGGTGTAGCGATCATCTAGCACACATGCGAGCTACGCTAGAGAAGTTGACCGCCTTTTTGTTGCAAGGAAAGGAAGACGAATATGCCATTGATTTGGGAATTTTGGATGTCCATCCACCACAATTTAATCAGGAACCCTGTATACTTGACTCTACCTTATTTCAAAATATTAATGATTCCGTTTTTCCTCCACCCATTTTAAGTGCCAAACATTCCCATGCAGAAATACTGGATCTCTTGAACATCAAAATACACTCAATTTGGCACTTCCTATTGACGATCCACTAACCAAAAATTCCAATAGGTTACACAAAATTGATTTCATTGGTGTTGAAGAAATTGATTGGGTGTTCAATCCATATTTGGTGGACCTTATCAACTGCCTCAAGCTAAAGAGTAGTTGGCCCGCAATTAAACTGAAGCAATTTACATATTTAAAGTATTTGAGTCTTTGGCATGATCGAGTACAGTATTTCAAGAAGAATTCAAGGTCGAGTTCTTTTTACCAGTGGAGGAAAACGATGCGGAGTATAAAGGACTATCTACAATTTTATGTTAATTATTTAATAGTTAATTTAATTTTATTAATTAGGATTTTATTTTTATTTTCTCAATTTAAGATTCTAGTTAACTTTTAAATAAGGTTTTATTTTTATTTCTTTTTTGTTAGGATTCTAAATTATATTCTTTAGATTTTATTTTAATTCCTTAGGATCTTAATTTCCTTTTTAGATTAGGGTTTATGCCTATAAATAAGAGGCTCAAATGATGTATTAAGGAGAGTTGAATTAATAAAGAGTTGAGTTTTTAGAATACGACCTTGTGTTAGGTTTTCGACTCTTGTGCGCTAACTATCTACCATGCTCTCCCCTCCACGTGTTGCATCATCATATCATCTTTTTCTTGGAAGAAGAGAAACATAGGGTAAAAAGTGAAGAAAACCCTACCATTCTCCTGCTCAATCAAACCTCATTCCTAAATCTGTCTCATGTAATTTTTTAGGAAAAGTTGGAACTGAAATGCATTATGTAGAGATATTCATGGATTATATGATGATGGGACTTAAGATTTAGTGGAAACAATAAATGTCAAGGGAAAAATGAAGTGCCATATGAGAAGTTTATAAAAGAGAGTAACAATGCCGATAGCAGAGAAATGCACCTTTGAACCTGTGGGAAAATTGCAGCCCCTTGAGTCTCTTTTGATCTCTTCCTTTCTCTATACCGACCTACAATAAGACAAAAATAGAATTAGGCTCTTCTTTCTCTTTGAGTATGCCTCTTCCGCTCTATAGGCTTCTATAACCTACCCTCTACTTGATTATGTAACATCCATTGTTTTTTTCAAGAATTTATTATGGCATATGGGCTGTGGAGCTGGAAATTTGATCTTAATAAACGATTTGAAAGAAGATAATGCATTAATCAAGTAATGTTCGTTTTGAAAGGCATTCATCATAATTTTAGCCTTATGAATTGTTAATTCATGAGACATGTACTTACCACTAATATGAATCTTGACAATTATTTATTCAATAAATAAACTTGCTCAGGAACCCAGCCAAGATCAGTCTTGTTCAGGCTTGCATTGTTTTATCATGGAGCCCAGAATTCAGGTATGGATGATCTTGGATGGGCCTTAATCCGGTTGATCTCCAAGTGGTTTATGAGCAACTTAATTGATTTGCAACCTCAGTTATAGTTATTTTACATCCACATAATGTTTTTGATGTATATATGTATAAATGTACGTGTGCATATTTTTTTCCATCCTCTATTAGTTCTGATGGACAAGATATTCACAATGACAGGTTATTAATAAGTTCTATGAGATCCGGCAATATTCCCTAAATGGATTTTGTGAGGATGGGAGTTGGCAAGATAAATGTGAGTGCCTTCTGCAGGATTCGCCAGAAATGTGGGATTTCAACGATCAAGGGGAAACTTCCCCCTCTAAATACATTGTAAGTTCTGATAACCTGCAAGTTTTGCGTTTCATTATGAGTTGTCTTTGATTTCCAGCATCCTTGATAGAGTGGTGACTGATGCGTTGACTTTAGGGCATGGGAACTATTATAAATAACATCCTATGAATGTACCCAGTGGTTTATTGATTTTCTTGATTCCACTTCCTCCGTATTTTTTGTTCTCTGTATGTTCTATGTGCTCTCTAGATTCATTCTATGGGTTATGGTTGCTGCACATATATAAGAAAGTATGTGTAATGTGTTTGCCATATAAGGTTTACATACCACAACAATTCTTATATATGTGCTGGATTTGTTGTGAACTTACCACCATAAAGAGGAAGATGCTAAGAAGTATTTTAGGCCATGGTATTGAACCAAGTACGAATATTCTATTTTCATAGTGTGTATTATACGATACTTTATTACTCACAAAATCAATTGAAATTGGAAAATAACCGGAAAAGTATTGTTAACATGACACAATGGAAGAATGAGAGAGTTTAATATAAAGAGTTAGCTCTTCTTACTATTTATATTAAACAAAATATTATAAAATTACATAAATAACCTTTAACACTCCCCCTTAAACTGGTACATATATATCATGTGTACCAAGCTTGGTACAAATATATTTTACTTGTGAATTACACAAAGGCTTGATTAATAAATCTGCTAATTGATCCACGGACTTCACATAGTTTGTACGAATCACATTTGTACCAGCTTTTCTCGAATAAAGTGACAATCGATCTCAATATGTTTTGTTCTCTCATGGAATACTGGATTAGATGCGATGTGAACTGCTTCTTGGTTATCACATAACAAATTCATAGGATGAGAATGTTGAAATCTAAGTTCCTCTAACATATGTTTCAACCAAATCAACTCACAAGTGGTATTTAACATAGCTCTATATTTGGACTCAGCACTAGATCGAGCAATAACAGTCTGTTTCTTGCTTTTCCAGAGACCAAATTACCTCAAACAAATACACAATAGTCAGTAGTTGACCTTCTATCAGATGGAGATCCAGCTCAATCTGCATCCATATAACCCTTGATCCGAGTATGGCCATAATTCTGATATAATAAACCACGACCTGGTGCATTTTTAAGTTATTTTAGAATACGTACAATGGCAGCCCAATGACAATTCCGTGGAGTATTTAAAAACTGACTGACAACACTAACTGCAAAATAAATGTCTGGTCTGGTAACAGTCAAATAATTTAACTTTTTAATCAATCGTCTGTATTGTCCTGGATCTACTAACAACTCACCTTAATCTACAACTAATTTTGTGTTGGGGTCCATAGGTGTACCAATAGGTTTGGACCCTAGCATTCCTGTTTCACTTAATAAATCAAGAACATACTTTTTTTGAGACAAGAAGATGCCTTGGTGGAATCTAACTACTTCAATATCTAAAAAATATTTCAATCGTCCCATATCTCTTGTATGAAATTTGGCTTGTAGAAACGATTTCAATTTCTCAATACCATTATAGTCATCACCAGTGATCACAATGTCATCCACATACACAATTAGTAGTATCTTGCCCGCTCCAATATGTCTATAAAAAACAGAATGATCGATGCCACATCTTTGAAGACCAAAATTAGTCACAGTATCGGTAAACCTATCAAACCATGCACGAGGAGATTGTTTGAGCCCATATAATGACTTCTTCAAACAACAAACCAAACCTGACTCCCTCTGAGCAACAAAACCTGGGGGTTGCGCCATATAGACCTCCTCCTGGAGATCACTATGTAAGAAGGCATTTTTCATATCGCGCTGATGTAAAGGCCAGTCAAACGTGGCGACAAGGGATATAAACAGACGAACAGAAGAAATCTTTACTACTGGTGAGAATATTTCAGAGTAATCAATGCCATACACCTGTATATATCTCTTTGCCACAAGGCGAGCCTTGAGTCTGTTAACAGTACCATCAGAAAGAACTTTGACGACATACACCCATCTATAACCGACTACTGATTTGTCCGAAAGAAGAGGCACTAAATCCCATGTATCATTCTGCTTTAAGGCAAGTATTTCTTCTTCCATTGCATTCTTCCGATCAGAATGAGATAGATCATCTGTATAAGACTTGGGAAGAGGAACAGACGACAACGCGGCGACAAACGAGTGATAGGAAGGGGATAAACGATCATAAAAAAATAAAATTAAAAATAGGATGTGAAGTATAAGATCGCTTACCCTTGCGAACGGCAATTGGAAGATCAGTTGCAGATGGTGGAGAAGGGGGGGTGATCTGGTGGCGGGGAGACCATTGATGAAGTAGTAGAGACAAGTGGGGTCGACTCGACATGAGTGCGACGAGTACAAACTTGCAGGTCAGCACGACTTAAACGTTCAATAACAGTACTGGATGATAAAGGTGGACTCAAGAAAACGAACTAGGGACGGGAAGGGAAAGTTCACAGGCCAAACCATCTGCAGAGAGTTGCGCAGAATAATATGTGGTAGATTCAAAGAAAGTCACATCACGACAGACAAAAAAACTTATGAAGATCAAGGCTATAATACGGATAACCTTTCTGAGTACGAGAGTAACCTAAGAAAATGCATTTAAGAGCTCGAGGATCAAACTTGGCACGACTTGGAGCAAGTTGATGAACAAAACAAACACAACCAAAGATAGCGGGGGGGGGGGGGGTAAAACAAACAGCGAAGCATGTGAAAAAAGAATAGAGTGAGGAGTCTGTCCCTTAAGCTAAGATAATGGCGTACGATTAATTAAGTAACAAGCGGTTAAGACAGCATCACTCCAAAAAGATTTGGGAACATTCATTTGAATTAAAAGGGTTCGTGCAACTTCAATCAAATGTCGATTTTTGCGCTTGGCGACTCCATTTTGTTGTGGAGTGTGAAAGCAAGATGATTGATGAAGGATGCCAGATTGAATCATGAAGTTACTGAAGGAATGAGAAAAATATTCTCGAGCATTATCACTGCACAAAATGCGAACTTTAGCATTAAACTGAGTTTGAATTTCAGCACAAAAGGTACAAAAGATAGAAAACAATTCTGAACAATCTTTCATTAAATAAAGTCAGGTAACTCTAGTACAATCATCCACAAAAGTAACAAAATACCGAAATTCCAACTTAGAAGTGACATGACAAGGACCCCAAATATCGGAATGAACTAACATGAAAGGACTCAACTCTCGTTTATTAATCCGGAAAGCAAAAGGAACATGATGCTCTCCCAAGTGACACGACCTACAATCTAAAACTGAAACAGAACTTAAACTAGGAACTAAAAGTTTTAAGTTGTCCAAAGATGGATGACTAAGACAACAATGAATCTGAAGTGGAGAAGTAATAACAGGACATGCAGAATGAGAAACTACGAATGCTGCCTTAGTATCCAAATAATAGAGACCATTTGACTCACGCCCTTCGCCAATCGTCTTCCTCGTCACCAAATCCTGAATGACAACAGAATCAGGAAAGAAAGAAATAGAATAGTTAAGATTTTTGGTAAATTGACTCACAAACATCAAATTAAAAGGAAAACAAGGGATATATAAGACAGAAGACGAAGAAAGTGAATGCGTAGGTTGAATGGTGCCTATGCCTTCAACAGAACTGGTAGAACCATCTGCTAACGTAACACAAGGTAAGGAAGATGAAGACTTGAGATGAGAGAAAATCTGAGATATACCTGACATATGATCAGTGACACTAGAATCAATGACCTATGGGCGAGATGTAGTAGAAGATGAAAGCCAAGTAGTAGGGTACCTTTCCGGGCTAGAGATGCAACTAGAAGATATGCCTACAAAATTGCCTGATACTAAAGAAACTTAGAGTACTCTTCCTCGGAAACAGTGATATTTTTGTCCTCAACCGGAGTAGAGGAGGCAGAAGGGTAAACATTGTCGAACGTCACATCATTAGCAAACCAAGAAGGTTTGCCAACAAGATCCCAACAGGTCTCTCGTGTATGATTGAGTAAACCACAATTGGAGCACTGATGATGTGGACGGACCTCTACCTCGACCACTACGACCACCACGAGAACTACCGATGCGACCACCTCGAGAACCACTACTTCCTCGACCTAACCACTAAATTGATCACTGTGGTGTTGTGTAACAAGAGCTGAACGATCAGAATTATCCTGAGAAGAACTACTAGAGCCCTGAGAACTGTCCCGAGAAGTAGCACGTAAGATTCGAGAATATATCTCGGCAAGAGAAGGGAGCTCAACACTCGCCAAAATCTGAGAGCAAACGGACTCAAATTCAGGCCGTAATCCTACTAAAAATCTTGTCACAACCATCTGTTCTCGTTACTGTTGTATTTTACGAATATTAGTTGTGATGGAAAGAACCACATTTAACTCTTCATGAAGCCTCTTAAGTGCCGCAAAATAATCTGTAACAGACTTATCATCTTGTTGCAACTGAAAGTATTCAACCGAAATATCATACATACAAATAAGTTTACTAGAATATAACATTTGAATGTACTCTCAAGTTTCCTTGCAAGTGTCAAGATGAGTACATATATCGATAATATGTGACTCCATAGAATTTCATAACAGTGTAATAATTTGAGTATCCTCTTGTTCGCATTCAGGCTTCCGCTTATCATCGGATGGACCAGACATAGTCTAGTGGTTTTGTTTACCTTGATCAGTTAAGGCAACCTTTATGGCTTTGGACCAATGTAAATAATTAACTCCATTCAACTTACGAGTAGTGAGTTGTGGAATGGTGAATTGAGAAACATGTGGTTTGGAATTCATAACTCCACCAATCAAACACAGAACAATTTTCTTTCACAAAGGAATAGAAACTCAACTCACAAAGAGGAACCCAAATCAAAAGAGTAAGGGATGTCTATATTAGATCTGATTAGGGTTAATAAAAATGACTGTTCAATTCATGCCAAAGGAAGCATCAGACAAGGGAAATCATCCTCTGGAACGACTGCGGTGACGGTGAAAGACGGCGACGGCAGCAGCGACTGTGGTGGACGGCGACGGCAGCGGCGACTGGAGTGGATGGCGAAGGCGGCAACTGTGAGGAAGGATGAGTCGCGAAGACTGAGGCGTGGTTTGCGACTGCTTAGTTGCGATGTGTTGGTCGCAATGTGTCGGCGACTGTGATTCGCGATGTGTCGCAATGGTTGGGGTCAAAGACGGCGGCCGATGTGGTCGCCGATGTGGTCGGCAAAGCTGAAAAAGGAAGACGGCGGCAATGGATGGATTAGGGTTAGGGTTGTTGGCGACTGATGTTATTTATTTATATTTTTAATTTTTCAGGAGTTTTAGCTCTGGTACCATGTTAACGTGACATAATGAAAGAATGAGAGAGTTTAACCTAAAGGGTGAGCTCCTCTAACTATTTATATTAAACCAAATATTTTAGAATTACATAAATAATCTTTAACAAGTATTTTAGAAAAGGATAATGGAACTCGATATCTTGGCTTGCATAATAAAAAGAGTAGCGACTATTCATATTTTGATATCTAACATAGTTAGTTAAGCATTTAGGATGGGGTGCTGTTAGCATCATGTTAAGATTTACATTTGGATTATGTTAATCTAGCCAATTCCTTTGTTTAATAAAATTGCAAAGTGGAATTCCATGCACACTAAACTATAAATATCCCCAATGACTAAATCCAAAGAAAAGCTTCAAAAGTTTTGAAATGTTATTGTTGTTGTTGCTAACATTGATATGTTCAGGGAGATGTCTCACCACATCATCTAGATTCCAGATTGCAAAATTGAATTCACAACTTTTGGTCTTAAAATCTTGTTATCATGGAAATGTTGTTAATCCAAAAATTGGGGGGAATAAAGCTACAATTTAGCTTTGTCTTATATAGAGGGAAAAATTAAATTGCATTAGAGTCTAAGTACTGTACATAGTATTTTTCTTCCCGTATTCCAACAATTGCAAACGAAAGGAAGTGTAATTTTATTTTTTAATCTTAATGTATTTCTCATGAGAAACCGATTGTAATTTTTAGTTTTTGGTCGAAACTGTGATTAAAAATCAATTTATGCATGTACGATATGCATCACATCATGTATGGCATGCTATGTTACATGGACTCTTCTAAATGTAAAATACCAACACTCGACACTTGGATAAGAGTATAAAATGTGTTTGACATTTTAGTTGGACATTCACCTACAAAGCATATTTAGTAATTCGAGTTTCCTATAGAACTATGCATACACTCTCATATTAATCTTGAAATGTTCTATAGAACCTTTTAAACACTATTTACCCAAAAAAATAAAAGTATAGTATTAAGGAATACGAGTATTTTCTCATGCCTTTGTGTCCTTGACATAAGGATTAAATAAATCCGACACTTAGATTCATACCCGTACTCGAGTTCATGTAACATAGATGATATGCGCGGGGTAATGCACATTATCATGGAGTTCAAACTGGTTATACACATCAATTACTTCTAAGTCGTACCAACTTCTGTGACTGTGTTCTTTAGGACTTCAGTATGTTGTGAGCATTATTCTATCTTCTCACCCCACCCTAGTGAGATGAGAGCCATGAATGGCCCCTGATTCTTCACTTAATCTAGTTCTTTATTGGCTTTCACTCCAAAATCATCAACCTGCATTGTGAGTATAATTAGAATGTTTAAGCTAGATATTCTAGTAAGTAACCAATTACCGAACTAGCTGAATCAAGTGCACAAAAGAATTAAGCATATAAGAACGGAAAATACAAATTAATAATTCAAGAATCAGAATCAAATCTCTCAATTGCCCGTAAGCGGACACTCTAGAGGCCTTTACCCTATGAGTGTAGGTGTGGGCCGGTACCCATCTTATAGCTGCCCCATAAGTGGTCCTTACCTTTACTAGATAACCAGATCCAGTTTCACAAAAGGCAAGTAATACAATGAAAAAAAGCCAGATGAACATATAATTTATGTTTTCAAGACTAGTTTCATACTTGCTCCATACTTTTAAATAAAAAGATTATCTTTTCCATTATCAATGATTTCCAGAAGAATAGTTGATATCTAAAACACTATAAGTGGTAGATCACTTACAAATAAATAAATGCCTTTTCTAACTCACTCCTCTTATGTTTTGGGTAGAGCTCAATAAAAGAACAATTTCTCATGGATTCTCTTTTATTTATAGGTGCATACACAAGCATGAGATGGATATTAAGTAGGAGGTTTCAATAATAGGTTCAAATAAGGTATGTGTCAGCTCAAGCACGGGTGTCACCCAAAATGAGGTGTTCAAATCCGTAGGCATGAGGTGTAAGGTAATCAAAACACGAGGAAGTCTTGACACATGTCCGGACTACAAATGATGGAGAAAGCACGAGATGTTACATACATTTTCACCATGTGACTTATCATTCTCAAACTAGTTATGGTGTTTAAACCGATTAATTCATACTTAAAAATAATTAATCACAATAAAAGTGAATTCCTTATTATAAATATATACTATGATAGTTAATATTTTAGTTGTTACATTTAAGTTACCACAAATCCATAGCACTGCAGAAAAGAATCAATAGATAGGGATACATGGAGAAGTCAATAGCCTAAAGGGTTGCAAGCAAACTTGCTTGACCTATGAATGCCAGTATAGAGTTTTGGCGTATGGTTGGCTAACTAACTGTTAGCTTGGGTTCTAGGCATATATTTGCCACCAGCAGATCCAAGTGTTTGTGGAATATGCAGAAATGCTTTGGATTGAGCATTCTACAAGAGCTAAAAAATGTTGAAATTCATTTTTTTCGTTGTTGTATGCCCCCTGGTGTATGTTTTGTATATAGAGTGAAAAGATTAGGAATTGTGGCAAAATACTCGTAGAGAAGAATGAGGCAAGAGTAAGACCACTAGCATTTCTTCTGATAGGATGTGAGTTCATTTATATATTGTGATAGAGTTCAAACCTAGTGTAGCCTAGTCAATTCAAGATTCATATTAAGATTTCAATTGAGTTATTAATGTTTTAGTAGGGGTCTTTTCTAATCATGTTGCTATGTTTGTCACACTTTTAGATTTTTTAGGGCTCTAAAGATAAATTCTCGTGGATTAGGTGCTTCTCGTATTTGATATGGATGCTTTATATGGTAGTTACTGTTAGGAGTTTTTAAGGTTTTAAAAGAGATCGAAGAACTTTGTGCTTTCCTTTTTGTATTTTTTTGCCCCCTCTTCTTTTCTCCTATGTCTCCCTCATTCTCTTTTGAGTGAGAAGCTTTATATTTCAGCTATGATTGGTAGCCCAAAGCTTTTTGGCTTTTTTATTTTTATTTTTTTGCCCTTTTAGCTAAAAAGGTAAAAGAAAAACAAGATTGGTCGAGCCAGTGAAGGCCCTTTAGAATTCTACTATTATTTTTTAATTTTTGTTATATATTATTTTGAAATCAAGATAATATAGCACCAATTAAATTTTGTGTCCCCACTTGAAATGGAAAAATTCCTTTTGTACTTTTACATTTTTATCTCTCTCATATTATTGTGTTTGTATCCCACTAAAAGTATTAAAATGCCTCTAGTACGATCATATTTTATATTTTTTTTGTGACCTATAAAATTGTTAGGTACCCTTATGGCCTTAAGTATGTAACTAAAGAATCTCGTACGATTATATGTAGTACGATTATATTTTTTATTTTTTTGTTATTTTATTCGTGCTTGATTGTGAAAATTTTTTTTCGTTATGCTTGAAGTTTTGCTCCCACTGAATTGAATTCCTAGATACACCATGGGGGGGTGGGGGTATAAGAGTAGGTGTATCTATTTTCTCCTCACATATTCAAGTAAATACTTTGACATGGGTTACATATAATCCTCTGGTGTTTAAATATGGAAATTGATTCGTTATCACACCTCTCAATGGAAGTTACTGAGTATGTTAATACAAGGTGCGTGAGATGATGTTATGTCTCTTCTTCAGAATTTACCATCTTGGAATATAATTTTAGGGTAGTGTCTGCTGTAATCCCGTGTTATTCACCCGTGAAGCATTTGATACGAATTTAATTCAGTTCTTATAGATTTATGAGCTTGCCTTTTCGGGTGTAATATTTGTTTGATGCACAGATTGTACGATAATATCACTTTGGGAAGATGGTTTGATTTCATATTCCTATGGATTTGCACCTGTGTTTTCTATTAGGGTTAATGAACATTATCTGCTAGTCTTAGACACCGAAACGATTCATAAAATCATACTCGTTAAATTTTAACAAATTTAGTGCCCTTCAGTGCAATATTTAACAATTTGAGATTATACATCATGTCCTGGACTAACATTTTTTTTTAGAAGCTTTCTTTATGCATTCATTTTTGCAACTTGATTGACTTTTCATTCAGACAGAGTGCTCTGGAAGAAGAAGTGGAGACATTGAAAAAATCTATGGATAATCTTCAAAACAAGTTATGCATGGTATGGAGGTTTAGTTTCTGATCGGTATTTACTTATGATGTTGCAAATCTAAGTTTCAATGGCTTTTCCATTAACAACGGCTAGTTTCTTTCATTGGCTCATAGGGATTGGAAATTGAACATCATTTAAAGAAGAGAGTCCGTGATTTGGAAAAGAAGAAAGTAAGAAATTTGTTGGCTTTAAGAATGAGTTGTGTACTGGACCTTCTTTGCCTATTTTTGATTGTATTAACTGTTAAACCATTAACCTGAATGCAGACTCTTTCAGAAGAACTTATGAAGAAGGGGATATCAAGGTTACTTCGTTACCATTTTGAGCATAAGTCTCACATTTTGAATATACTTGATGAGGGATATTCCCATCTCAAATCAATTATTGACGTGGTGGAAGAAAAGATGAGGAAACTTGATGTAACCAGAGAACAAAGTCAGAAATCTCCTCAGATAGATGTAATGCTAGATGAAAATCATTGTCGAGATGTGCATGCAAGCACAATTGCTGGTTTGCACTTAATCAATGAGGTTTGTTCACCATTGGCTTATGCTGTATACTTGCTTGCTACACTTGCACCTGTGTGAGTGTGCGCTTCTTTGTGCATGTGCGCACCCTCGCTTTATTAATGCCATCTTTTACCTTTATCTATTTATTAAGTTTTTGCGTTCTCACTCTAAGTGGAACCTTTCTATTAAGGAGCAGGGACTATTCAGTGAGGATGCATGTTTTATGCCAGCATGCTTTTTTACTTGAAATATCATTTAATTTTTGTTCATTCTCAAAGCTTTGTGATTTAATAATTATCTTTTTGATAAGTAAAGAAGACCTTATAAACAAGGCATAAAGAGAATGCCACCCGTATGCAAAAACGGCTACAACCAAACGGCCTTATACACTTGTGTATCAAAAAAGTCTACAAAATCTTCAAATTGTTCAAGAGAAGGATAGCCTTACTTCTTCTTCCAACTATACAAGAAACTAACTACCAAACTCTTGAGCTTAAAAGAGGGGCTCTCAATTCCATCGAAATGCAGGAAAAATCTTTTCCCACCAACTGATCCACATTAAAACTCAACATAATTATTTGCTAGTTCTTCCTCCGCCTCTTACCAACAGTGAAGAAGCTACATCACATTCATAGGGCAAACTCAAACCAAAAAATGTCTGAAGTTCATAGGTCCTGAGTAATGCAAGAATAGATGATCTACTGACTCCCCTTCTTTCTCTCTTTCACATGCCACACTTCTTGACAATAACTATTCTAACCAAATCAAATCAAACCAAATTAAGTTTTTATCCCAATCAATTAGGGTCAGCTATATGAATCCTTTTACGCCATTCTACTCTATTAAAAGCTATATTTTCAGTTAGTTTTAATAGGTTCATATATTTTCTTAATACCACATTCTATGTCAATTTAGGTCTGCCCCTCCCCCTAGTGTTTTCATTACTCATGATATTGTCGTCTTTTTTTATTACGGCATTAACTGGTCTACGTTGTATGTGTCTAAACCATCTTAATCTATTTTCTCTCAACTTGTCCTCAATTGGTGTAATCTTTACCATTCCACGAATCTTTTCATTCCTAATTTTATGTTTTCTAGTCTTACCACACATCTACCTTAACATTTTTATTTTCACAACACTCATTTTATTTATGTGATCTTTCTTAACAGTCCAACATTCTGTCCTATATAAAAAATTGCTAGTCTAGTAGCTGTCCTATAAAATTTTTCTTTTAATCTTGTAAGTATCCATCAATTAGGGGTGTGCGTGGGTTGGGTTGGAGCGGGTAGAAAAAAACTTTTCAACCAACCCACCTTTGGCAGATGACTATTTTTTCAACCCACCATTAACCCACTAGTTATCAAAATTAACGGGTTGAGTGATGTTTTTTAGCGGCTTCAACTCACGGTTTAAGCGGTTTAGCGGGTTGAAAAATTATAAAGTCTTGAAATTATTTTCTTAAATTAGTTTCTAAAAAATAAAAAACCTATTACAATTTTTTCAAAAAAAGTTATATTTAACACTTCAAGCAAAAAACTAACTAAAAATATCACAAATCATTTAACAATAATAATAGTAATAACATAATTAAATATCGCTAAAACAATAATATTCATAATGCATACTTATTGAAAAAAATATTAATAATACATAAAGTAATGACTAAAATTATAAATATTTTAATTTGTTACTTATAAAATATAAAAAAATATATAAATATGTAAATGAGGGTAATTCGTTGTATGTAGAAATGCGATAACTAACATATATTATAGGCAAGTTGGGTTGATGGCGGATTGAAGAAATATAAACTCGCAATCAACCCACCTTCTTTATTTTTTTCACTTAACCCACCCAACCCAACCCATTCACTCACACATCCCGTATGGGTTGGGTTGGGTTTGCGGGTTGAAGCGGATTGGCGGGTTGTTTGCACATTCTTACCATCGATCATATAAAATTCCAGAATCACTCATCCACTTGAGCTAACCAACTTTGATTCTATGGGTTATATCATCTGCAACCTCTCCATTTTTATTAATAACCGAATCTCGATAACGAAAATATTTACTTTTATGTATATCTTACTTTTGAATATTTACTTTTTTACTTTTAATACTCCTATTAATGCTAAAATTATATTCTATATATTCAGTTATATTCCTACTTACTCGAAACCCTTTTGATTCCAAAGCGTCTTTCCACATTCTAGCTTAGCATTGATCCCACTCCTAGTCCCATGACTCTCATCCACCAAAACAATATCATTAGCAAAATTTTGTTAAAATTTTTTTCTGTGCCGCATACCAATCAAAGAAGCCATTTTCGATGGAGCTAGATTGCCCCAGATTTTCTCTTGAAGGAAAGAGGACTCATGCCATCAACATAATGCCTGATAAAAAGAATTTCACTTGAAAAAGCCTCGAAGAAACCAAACTCCATCTCTGGGTGTCTTCACTCATTCCAATATGTGGCATCCCATATAATCTCTTCATAAGAACCGGAAATTCATTCATTTCTCAATTATGCAACTCCCTAAGCAACAAAATGTCCCACACCACATTGTTCCCCTCCCTCCAAACGTGGTCTGCCAATAATGCATTCTGATCCACTGCCAGACAATGGGAAAACATTGCTACATCACTCATGGGACCAAAACCTAACCTGCCTTCCATCCCTTACAGCCAAACTTGTAATTCACGCAAAAACATCACAACCCCTCCTTATCCCTTTCCAAAGATCGACCCCATGAGGCTTCGGCTTTTAAGATTGAATCTGCCTATGGACAGTAGGAACGAATACCAATTATTATTGATTAAAAGCAGAGGATTGACTCAAAAGCTTTCTTCAGCCTTCTTTAGTGTTCCTGTATCCTAAACTTGGATGATTAATCTGATTAGAAATGTGTCCGCCTCAACATCACTTTGATGATGCTCTGTTTGTTTATTCTCTTTGTTCATTGGTATTGGTTTTTATTTCTTCATTCTATTTGAATGGGTACTCGAGCACATCTACTAGAATTAAATTAATCTTATCATAACAGATTTGTTCATATCTCTATCAGGAACTCCTTTCTGACCTCTATGTTAGGCATATTACTGTTTTTGTTTCTCAAACTATGTTTAATTATCTCAAAAAACAAAGACCCTTGCTCATTATGTGTAACAGTTTGACATTCTTGGCATTGAAAATAATGATTCTCGATATGGCATCTCCTTTCAAGGTGCCTTAATCATATTACTCTATGGTAGTTCAAGTTTCCGCGTAGCTCATCTTTGTATGCACTATGCCTTGGAGAAATTATTTGAAAAAACATGATAGCTTTCATTTTTTGCACACGTCCAATGTTAATGCTTGATGTTGGTGTCCCACTTAAAAAATGGGTTTAAGGATGCATACATCATCCTTCCCTCCTCAGACCCTGCTCTTGTCGGAGCCTCACGTGTTGGGTTGACCTTTACCACTCATTTTTGACTTTTGAGATTGATATCTTTCCAACTTTCTTATGAAAAAAGATAATAGATATCTGATATATGTCCACCCATTGACTGGATACTGAGTTTAAAGATGGACAACAACCAATTCTCCATTTTCTTTACATTGTCCAACTTTCAGTTCCAATATTGATTGGATTTATTTTTCTGTTATAGGGGAACGATCGAGGATTACCTAACTCTATGGATATTGCTAGTGGTGATGCCTCTGAAGCCTTTGCGCAGGCATTGCAAGAGAAGGTTTTGTTGATATTATCACATCATTCTGTTTGGCATTCTGTGTCTTCTTGGTTTTTCTTTGCCTTTTCCACCCCACCTTTCTTGGTCTCTATTCTTTGTATTTAGTGCATTTGTGTGCTATTCCTGTGATAAATTTTAGGGTTATTATTCATCTGTTCAACATTCTTCAGGTTGCAGCTTTGTTGCTTCTATCACAGCAGGAAGAAAGGCATTTACTGGAAAGAAATGTAAATGCATCTCTTCAAAGGAAAGTGGAGGAGCTTCAGAGAAACTTACTACAAGTAATATTCAAAACACGTTTAGAATGTTTCCTTCCATTACTTGATATGTTGTGCGTGCTACGGCTGGTGAATATTGAAGAGAATTTTTTTGTGGGCATGATATGAGATTATTACACACAATCCTATGGTTTAAGTTTGGAATCTTTTATTAACGAGATATAGTAAGGAGACTTTGAATTGTGTGGCTAGAATACCATAAGTTGCGTTATGAAAAAGATAACTTTTGATGCCTGAATAGATTTAGCTGTAGTTTGTGGAATCCCCTTTTGTCATGTAAAGTGCACTTGTGAAGAGAACATAAAAGAAACTTGGGACTGTGTGTGCGCGCGCGCGCGTGTGAATCTTCTTCTCTGGTTTAAAATTTAGATTGGTCATGTTGCCAAGCAGATCATATCATTATGAGGCTTGGTTTTTTTTTTTTTTAAATGGTAAGTGGTAATAGATTAAATGGTAGTCAATAATAAATCTTCTCTTTGCCTTTTTAAATAAACGTCGTTGGAATTTTACCAAAAAATGAATTTTGCATTGATCATCATTTTCTTAATACCCTCACGAATCTTGAGTGCACTAGAAATAACAGTGATTTGTTTCTAGCTCATCCCTATTACTGCACTTGCAAATGCTAAACATATTATGCAAGACAATAAATTTGTATGAACTCTTACACCCATCTACAATCGAATATAAGTTTGATTTTTTTTTTCTAAAAAAAGAAAATACAATATTGATGTATATCAATGGCTTTCCCTGAGGTATATTTTCCCGTGAAACAAAGGAAAATCAGATTGTTTGTTATCACGCTTTGTATGAGAATTGGAGGTTTTAGCCCACATAACATGTAACTGTTTAGTTTTGTTCATTCAGCTAGCAAATAATGTACCTCTATTCATGGCCTGCCAATACTAACAATTAAGGAAACATTAATTTGTGATTTTGAGAATCCTTAAGCAGGTGTTTAATTTCAGCCAGAAAGGAATTTAAATTCTTAGCATAAAGTTTGGTCTAAATTTCACTACTAGGAGATGAAAACTTGCTTTTACAGTGCAGAACATTTTGTGTGGCATGCTGATGATATTATGAGCTAATAATATAGTCACTATGCATGATAGAGAATCCTCTGAATTGAACACAGTGCAAGGCTGGTCTGACACGAGCTCTTCACATCATATTGATGTTTGTAGATGGCTCAATGCCAGTCATAAACCTTTTTGGTCCAAGTAGTGTCTTCTCCATTTCCTATTAAACCCTCGCTATATACTCTAGGTGGATGGCATGACTTACCAACTTTCCAAGAGATTTTACCAGCTAAACTAGTCGGCACCTGCATTCCTCTTCCTCATTTCACTAAGAGAATTCTTTTTCCTTTTTCCCCCTTCATGGCACACATCCATCTTTAAACAGCTATGATCACTCGAATCCTATAACCAGAAGCCTAATTTTTCCCTGTTGCTTGATTGAGGTATTGTACAATGAACTCTATACAGATCCTACACTACAGTGTTGGGTTTGAAATATTCTACAGTAGCAATTATGGTTTCTTCTACTAAGCGATAATAATATTACCCAAAAGCACCATTGGGGATCTTTATCCTAAAAAGATTAAGGATGTTTAAAACTTATAGACCAATTAACTTATAAGTTTTATTGCATTAATCTATGGTATTTATTTGCATGGGCCGGTTAATGAAGCAATGATATTTATATGCATCAAGCACAATTAACTGGTGTGAATGCACATTGTAAGCAAGGGAATTGAGGATTTTCTTTTTTAGACACAAAGAGCCTGATGATACTGGCTGTGTTCTAGTTGGAGTTAAGTACAACTTCTTAGGTCCAAACAACTGCAAAAGGCCGGGGGGGGGGGGGGGG
>JAOTRH010000020.1:2626717-2646520 GCA_034768845.1 Heliamphora exappendiculata | reverse complement strand
AACACATTGAGATTGACTGCCATTTTGTCCGTGCGGAATATCATAAAGGTGTTGTGAATTTTGGGTCAGTCCCTACAAGAGACCAGGTGGCCGATATCTTTACTAAATTCCTGCCGGATTCGCGTGTCTCAAATTTATGTAACAAGCTGGGCATGGTAGATATATATGCTCTAGCTTGAGGGGGGTGTTAGATATATATGTATCTTAGTAGTATCTTTACTATTATTCTGTGTGTGTGAGTATAGGGATGTAATAGTGTTGCTTAACTTTTTATTATAAATAAGAGTACTCGTCTATCTTTTCAGGTACGGCTTTCCATTACGGTTAACACTCTAAAGTAAATAAATTTGTAAGAACTTCACTCCCATTGAGAAAAAAGCCTTAGTCCTAACTAAAATGGAACCTCTCAAACATATAAATTCCAAAGGAACAAAGGAAAAGCTATGAAGTATGATAAAATTTATAACATCCATAAGATTATAGAATAAACTTAACTGTATTAACACTTTATTTACATAATATGTATTTATAATTACAAAAATATAATTTGTAATTGACACTAATCCAAAATATTGAATCATATTTTAACTTATATATATATTACAACTAAGTAATAGATATGCCAACCTTGGACTTTTCTATACACCCTCGCTCACACTCCTACTTGGTGCAACTAAGGGTTTGGGTCAGATGTTACCAATTTAATTTGAGGCAGCATGCTGTGAATTACAAATTGAACACATCCAAAACAGAACTAAATAATGCAACACCTGTATAGGTTGGACTTCAACTATGGTAATCTAAGGCAAAGCATCACAAATTTTGGAGAGTGATGTTGTTTGCTGTAGAAGATTGGGTCTAGGGTCTACTTTGAGTTTTTCACATAGAAGTTTGAAAAAGCATGTGAAGCCTTTTGCATAAAAAATTGCTGCACTTGCCTGTGGTGAGGTTCACCGAAAACATATTGTGAGAAGAAAATTTTCAATTGTGAGAAAAATTTTCAACCCTATGAAAAAATGAAAAGAGCATCGTTATGTTATCTTAGTAGGAGTATAGTAAAATGTTGGTCCGTTCCGTAGGGACACCATCATAGTGGCTTAGGTTGCCTATAACGGAGAAACACTTATTTTTGTTGTCATAACAGTGTTTGACTCGTATCGTACATTGACGCATCTCAGACACACTGGAATGTGTAGGACACAGTACGCGATGCATCTTATTTTTTTATTATTAATTTTTTGTTGGACTTGTTAGGAACACAACTTATTCAAGCACATCTCATGACATATTAGAGACCATACTTGTTGTATATTTGCATGTTCTTATTTGTGAAAATGTATGTATAGCCAAAAATGGGTCACACCTAAAATCAGGTCAAGTTCTAATCGTTCAAGTTGACTCTATAGTAATACAATCAGCGAAGCCATATTTGGCCACTCCAGAAACAACTGTTCATAGCCATTATGGGAAAATTCTTTATAAAGGAGATACATTAGTTACGTTTATGCTAAACTAAGTTGCAAATAGTTTGTTGATGAGGTTAACGAATCTTAGAGTTGCTCTCCTTTATTGTAATATTATGTTAATGAGTTGCTATAATATGTATTGAATGATGCTTATATTAGGTACCAAAAGGTTTTACTTTTGCTGGATTAGTGTTATTATTATTATTTTTTAAAATGGTTTGTGTCTACTATAGACACGTATATAATAACTATATGAATTTTTTTTTTTTTTTTGATATTTTAAGGTGTTTGGACCAGTTTACGCGTACTTCAATTAATTTTTGAGAGACCAATCCCAATAACTATCGATATATTCAAAGTATATTTATCCTGACTTTTGAAAATCGCATTGTCCCGTGTCTCTGTCCATGCTTGTTAGTAGGTCAGCATTACCCCAATAAGAGGCTTAAGTTTGAGTGTCCCTAAATTACCTATGAAAAAATTCATACAATTTTAGATACCTTAAGGTTGTCAAAACTCTCAGCAAGCTAGCAGAAAAAAATATCTAATTGATCGGCCACCCTTGGTGTGTCTGATAAATATAGAAGAAAATTAGAGAAACTTTTATCTCAATTTTTTTTTTCAATAGATGAGTATATGAAGTGAAATTGTGGGGACAAACTAGATAGGCCTATAAGGGGATGAATACACCTGATACCCATGGAAATTAATTATCAATTTTAGTTTAATGAATCAGTTGAAATTATCTGAAGCAACATGGATGGCCCATGCCTTGGATGGGTATTCCGCTTGCCTGAGGCTCCCAATTTGTCCGAGGTCCCTAATCCGATCCACATTGAAAGGCTAACCAGAAAAAAAAAATCTTGTTCAATGGCTCCCCCGAAAAAAGGAAAAAAAAAAATATCTTGTCATAGACCCCCTAGTAAAGGGTAAAAAAAAACTACCTCCGGAGGCTGATCAGGAGGAAAAAAACTTTATCCGCAGGCCCAACAAAATAAAATCCCTTCTTGTCAAAGTCCCAATATTGAATGTGATAAACCTTGTAACGTCATCTTACTAAAATATTTGAAAAGAATGAAATTTCGATAGAAAATGATAGTGTAAAAAAGTAATATTATTTAGTTTAGCATTTGAATATTACGAAGTTTATTGAAATTCCGCCCAAGGGCCCCCAAGAGTATTGGGCATCTCCTTTCGAGCAATTATCGATTGTATCCATACCAATCACATCTATGGAAAGAACAGAACTATTTATTGTAGAAACCCGCTAAAGAAACCTCTCCTTGATGGAAAAACCATGTACACAAACAGCCAAAAAAAAAGAGAAGCTATTGTAATCAAGAGTTGCGGGCACAAGAAGTTCAGTGCTTACAACCCTTACTTGGTTTACCTAACTTTGCGAGTCCTCCGCCAAGTTGTCCACTCACTTTCCACTTCATGTGGTTCTGATCCTCTCAAACTTTCTTGATTAAGTCATTATCCATGAAGCTCCTCACTACCCACCAGCCAGGTGTGACAAGCAAGGTATGTGTGGGTTTTGTGGAAAAAACTTTCAATGTAAAACTCTCTGAAGTGATTTCAGAAACATTGATGTCGAGTTCATAAGTTGAAGAATTTGGGTTTCGAAGATTTTAGTGAAGACGACGAGAACTAGGATTGCATCCCTCAGAAGCGGGGGTCAACACATCAGGATCTCTAAAAGAAGACCTATGCCAAAAGTAAATAGGTTTCTTTTCAAGAAAGAAAACCAAATCTGGCAAAAGTCCTGCACAGTACACATGCTTGAGAGTGCTTCAAGCGGTTCGAGCGCTTCCGGATGCATCTCGCAGTATCTCAATTTTAATCCTGGTTATAGTGCACTCTAGCAGACATCAAGCCCGCTTCAGGCAGAACCCTCTGCTCAAGCTTGCTTTGGTTGCATATTCGGATTCTGCAGAATTTCTGGAATTTTGTGTGCAGTTCCTTTTTCGTAGGGTCTTTTATGATGAATTTGGTTTACGCTGCTTAAGTTGTTTCTGCATTTTCTCAGAAGCAAGCTTTGTTTTTCCCAGTTCTGGTCCTCTTGTATACTTTACGTTTTGTTCTACTGGTACTTTATTAAAATGACTTAATTTATAGTAACCACTGGACCAGCATTTGGCACATTTATGCAGGAGATTTAATCATGGAATAAAACAAGGAAAACTATTGGCTGAAATTGGTGAAAAAGGGTTTATTCAGGAAAGAGATGGAAGGTTGAAAAACTTGCTGAAGAAAACATATTTGAAACGCTGGATTGGTACATTAGATTCTCCTGGAAATGAAGCTGAAACTCACCTAATTTCTGAAGGGAATGGCAGCGATAGGAGGTCTAACTACAGAATGGATTTTGCTAGGTTTGTCAAAAAATTATGATGCTTTCTTAATATTGTCCCCTTGTACTGTCAAATGAAAGCATCCCTATATTTGAGTCTTGTTTTCTTTGCTCTTAATTTTCAAAGATATATTTTTGCAGGATGAAGATTGAAAATGCAACCCTTAAGGAGAGCTTGGAAAGTATGGAGCATCTGACATCTGCAATTAGTAGGCTTCGTCTCACACTTTTAAAGGTGATCAACGGATCATTATGCGCTGTCTTTAGAAAAATTCTCATCCCAGAATGGGGATATCTACTTTTTCATTATGATGGATGCTTTTAGAAAATACCTTTTGCCTTATCCTAGTTAGATCTTTGCCATGCTCTTAGCTTTTATTCTCACATGTTGAAATGATTTAACGTGCAACCCGCCATGATAGCCCAGCGGTTTAAGGTCGTTACTGGGACCAACCAACCGTAAATCTGGAGATTTTGTGTTCAACTCTCGTTAGAAACGATATCTGTGGTTTGCAAGTGCTTGCCAGAGGTTTACTCCTGAGGGGTGGCCCCCATGGACCCCAAGGGTTCTGCCTCTGCCTTGGGACCCACCTCTGAGGAGGTTCCTCCATAGCCCAAAAAAAAAAGGTTAACGTGCTGTGGATTTTTTACTTTGCGTGCCTTGTGGTATTATAGCTGTATTATAGCAACGGTTGGATAAAAATCCCATATGAGTTTTGCTGTGCTTTCCTGCCTGCTTAATGTTCATGGAACTAATAATCTATTTCATAGGTTAAAGAATCATTTGCTTCTGAAGAAACAGTTACTGGCACGTTAGAAGCTCTTGACGATATTGTTTCTGAGGCAAAACTCTTAAAGACTGCCCTTGGAAACTCCCTTCCCGTCAGCTGGTCAGCTGAGGCAGATGTCAGATCATTTGGTGAAAGTCTATACCAGGACCCAATCGATGTTAGTGGGGACTCCAGTACTGAGAAGGTGGATTTTGTTTCTGCAACGGGATTCGAGATGGTGGAAACCCTAATCCTTGCAGCTCAGATATTGAAGGATCACATAACTAAGAGAGGTTCAAGAGAGGGAAGTTGATTGGGAGCAAGTCTTCTGGGCGGTGATGCTTTTTAGTCATGATCAAAAAGGAAAATGTAAATCATACTTTGTACAGCTTCTGATGGGCCTATCTGCAACTCTTTCTGCCTTCACCTTGTGGAAGTTTACTAGGTTGGAAATCAATAGGTGAGCTGTAGTTATGCTTTAGATGTAACTGATTGTTTAATGGGGATGTTGACTTGTGTGGTAAAAAAATCTAAATTTATTGTATGTCTATTGTACAGTGATTTACAAATGATTAATATTTAGTGGGCTTTTTTTTGCTGCATATAAATGCTGCAGTTGTAAGCTGGTGGTTTGCTAATGTACCAAAGCTTTTGTATTGGTAGACTTCTTGATTCCTGGCGTTGATGGTTTTATGCTACAAAGTGTTTGTTAGAAATTATTTTTTATTATAGTTCAATAATTTTTAAAAATAAAAAATAAAACAGGTATACTCGCTTATATTTTTTAATTGTAATTTTTAATTTTAAATCAACAAGCACAAACTCTATTATATAAAATTGTACATTTAATAGTTATAACAAATATTCATAATTTTTGCATAAAGTTATAATCATATATTTTCATCCATAGTCCATAAGTTCTTAATTTTAGTTACATCAAACATCTTTTATGCTTGAATGTTAAATTTGTCAATGTTAAATTTGTCAAAGCGAAAAAAAATAGAAGGGAAATGAAATTAATTACATATTTCATCTTTCATGGGCAACAACCAAAAATTAGAATGATATTTTTCTCTATTTTCTAATCCAACAAAAACAATTTCTTTCACTTCATTTTCTTTTATCATATACTCTACAGTTAAAATCAATTATAGCCTATAATATTTCAATGGGTGAGTTGGGGAAATTAATATTTCTGTAATGAGTCCTTGATTTATTAAACCGGTTTTTCTGAGCTTAATCAGTCTCCTGCTTAGTGATGGCTTTTGCAAGCAATGTTTTTTTTTAAAAAAAAAAACAAAGGTTTGTTGGCTGAGAAATTTGGTTATGGATGTTAGTGACCTTGTAAGCATTTTTGTGTATAGTTCTTAGAAAGGATTGCTGAAAATGAAAAACAAGTTGGGCGAATTTGGAACAACAATCTCCATACGTGAGCAAAATACTGAACAAGTCATCATCCAACTTCATAGTTACCAAGTTTTCTTCACACTCAAAAACACATTAACAATTCATAATAACCACACTACACCGGAAACATCAATACATCTTTAATGTCTCACAATAGAAAGCATTCAGGCCTGTGGAAAGAGGTTACTTTTAAAAACACTGCAACAACACTGAGGTGATATAAAACAAAAGAAGAGAGAGAGAACGCGGGTAATTTGTTTCCCCAATGGAGATTATGATTCAGCAACAATTCCCGCCGCGGGGTCGGTTTCAACCTCACCCTCAAGCTGGCTGTAATTGCCTTTCTCTTTGAAGAGTTGGATGTGGTGATGCTTGCAGTAGAGTCTTCCCTCATGTGCAATATAGTTGGATGGACTTATGGTACAACCTCCATATGTGCATTTGAAACAGCTCCTATGGTATGCAGTTCCATTGACAGTTACCTTCAGGCAAATCAAAACGATGTACATCAGATAATAGGGGTGTTTGTTTGAGCTTATTTTTTAGTTTTTAGCTTAGGAATATTTAAATACGTGTTTAAAGTTTTTTGCTTGTGACTTCTGATTTTAAATCAACAAACACAAACTCTACTACTTGAAAGTTGAAACTTAAGTTTTCATCTTTAACAAACACTTAACACTTCTACTTACATTCATAATTACATCTTTTTAACAATAATTTTTATAAATTTAAAATTTCAGTTATACCAAACACCTTGAATGCAATTGACATTCCGTGATTTTATATCATTCGTATTCGTGATTTTTAGGTTTAAAGGTGTATATATCGATCAAGGACACAGAATTTTGTGTTTTACCTTCTCAATAGGATAAACAGTCTTGGTGCACCCCACACATTTGTCCCTGGTACCAGCAAACAAATTTGACACCTTGTTTGAAGTTGCTTTCTGTAGAATAATAATTTCGTTTTTCAGTTAGTGGCTGCTAGAGCCAGGAACTTACCTCAAAAGCCTAGACTAAGTATGCAGAAAAGTATTTGAGACATGTGAGACAACTTCTCAAGAATCTGGATTATAATGAAATTACCTCATTATCAACAGGTTTTTCTGGTTTCGAAACCTTCGGTGTCCCTGAAAAATGTCCGGGGGAAAAGGAAAAGCATGTTGAGGGATAGAGAGAAGGCAAGTTAGTATCGCTATCAACAGATTAATTTCATTCAAATTGACAGATTGGTGTTACCTTCAAAGCTCTTCTCCAGGCTGCCGGTTCTCTTAAAGAGTTGATCAAAATGAGGCCTGCAGTAGAGAACACCTTCGAAAGAATTGAAGTTGCCAAGCTGCAAATAGGAAAAGCAGTTTTGTTAGAGCATGAAACAAATTTTAAGGTCATTCAGTGATTCAAAAACAATGAAGGAATGACGGTATTTTCCTTAACCTGAAAAGCATGGTTTAATTGTCAGATTGTTAGTCTTCTGAACATAGTTTTAATTGAATCAACTTTTATTATAATTTATACAGCACCTCAACCATAAGGCTTCAGATATGACATCAACCCCAAAACAATCCGATAGTGCTTTGTTTTTCCTGCGACTTATTTGGGATGAGATCAATTAGCAATGGAAGTAAGTTTGTCAAGAAAGGTTCATGGAAGATAATGTTACCTTGAAACCATGAAACCCCTTTGGCTTCTTTTTTTTTTTTTTGGTGGTTAATAAAAAAACCACTTTTAAGTTGACTTGCTTGGCATGACAAAAAATACTCATTTGGCTTTTGTTGCCTTAGTTTTTTTTTTTTTTTTTTTTAAATCTTTTCGCATTCCAAATAAATTTAAAATTCAATGAAGTTTATCAATTTCTTGACATATGCTTTGTGGCAGGTTCACAGTCTACATCTGGTAAGAGGGAATAGCAAAAGTGACTGCTTGAATAAGAGTGGCCCTCCCGGTACCCCAGGTTTCACCAATTCTCATAGAATCAGAGAGGCACACAGACCAATCAATGAAGTGTGACAAAAGAGAAGGAAAAGGGAGATCCCGCATTCTCGGTTAGCGCGTGAAGCCGAATAAGGCACCAAGCCAGCTTTCACTTGTGTCTCCTGGGCCAGTTGACCCTTTATCAAACTAAACATGACAAGTCCTAAATGTTCTAACCACAAAAAAAAAGGTCTAATCTATATCCCAAATAGCAAAAAAACAAAATCTTTTTGACATACAAAGCAAGCTTTAAAAAAGTATGGACAAATTATACATTCCAACAAAAAGAAAAAAGAAAAAAGAAAAAAAATACATCTATCCATATTACAAACAATCTTAAAAATATTTACAAAAAACGCGCAAACAATCTAGCTTTTCAAAATTTCATATATTTTATTAAAAATTTAAAAAAAAAGCAAATAAAAAAGGGGAATGGCTAACAAGAGGATGAAAAAAGGGAAAGAGTGCAACGGGGGACAAAAATGCAAACAAAAAAAAAAGTGAATTCCAAATAAGTGGTTGAAAAAAGAGAGTGTAATGGGGGAGAAATTATTCTATGGATAAAAAACATCACGTCAACGTGTTGATACGATCGCTCATTTACTACATGTAAGGTATATAAGGTAATTTTCTAAAATTATGAATAGATAACATATAAATGAACATGACGTAAGCATGCTAACTTAGGAATACATAACCTATACGCATTAAATGAACATGCTGACTTAGCTAGCGTTTTGTACCCACTAACTGGGATGGGTTACCTTGAGGGTGCCTCTGCAGTGGTGACATCGGAAGCAAGCCTTGTGGTAAATCCGGTTATCAGCTGTTAACCGATCAACCAGATACACTGTCTTCTCACAGACCATGCATTTTTGGGTTGTTCCTGCAAAGGCCATGCCTAATTCCAAACCCTATGGATTAAGGGCCTACCCTACAACAAAAACAGATCAACCGCAACATTATTAATTTATTAAGATCAATATTATCCAAGACTATTAAGATCAAGATCAACATTCTTGGGATCAAGATTATTCAAGATTATTAAAGATCAAGATCAAGATTCTTAGGATCAACATTATTCAAGATTATTAAAGATCAACCTCAGCATTCTTAGGATCAATATTCTTAGGATCAAGATCAAAACAAGAGCAAATTAAACAAGAAGCAGACAATACAATACAACCTTTCTCCTTTGTTGTCTTCCCCGGTCTTCTCCCCCTCCCTCTAGCCTTCCTTCTGCTGCTACCTCCCCATTAATATCTATAGAGAGAGAAAGAGGGAGAGAGAAGGCTGAGAAAGAGGAGATAAAGAAGTACAGAAAAAGAGAGAGAGAGAGAGAGAGAGAGAGAGAGAGAGGGGTGGGGCGGAGAAAAGAATAGTGGGTTGCAGTGAATTGCGGATAACATAATAATGCAAATGCTAAAGAATGATTGATGGGAAATGGGCAGTTTCACCTTGCAATCGCAATCATTTTTGTCCGAAATGAAAGCGACTCCATTCCACGCTCCTCTCTTATCTTCTTTGATATTTTGCTACATCCACACTCAACACACACACACACTCTTTACATACGAGGCAGATGCTACACGCAATTATAAGACTCATTTAATATAAAAAAATTATATTTAATTATATGTCTTTATTTAATATTTTTTATCCTTTTTTTTTTTAGTCGCCTATATACTCTCATACCCTATACAAATATTTATTATTTACTGACAGTTGACACTCGCATATTTGTGTAAATGCATATTCATTAACTAGAATTATTTTAAAAATTAAATAATAAAATATTTAATTTTTAAATTATGAGTAATTATAATTTTAAAATTAAGTGATAGAGAAAGAATTAATGAATATTTAAAAAATTAAAAACAAAAAATAACTAAGAATACTTTTGGGAACCAAAAATTATTTCATTTTATGAAAAATTCCAAATGGGTGCTGATCTCTTTTTATATCTTAAAAAAGTTATTTTAACATAAATTTTATTATCAATTGATAATAAAATTTTAATTCTGTAATAATTTTTTTAACAATTTTAATCTCATACAATAAATAATATATTTATTAATTCATAAAATTAATATATTAATTAAATAAAAATATATCACTTTTTATTTTCAACAGTTATAAAAATTTGATAAATGTATCACTTGAATTTTTTATTTGTCTTAAACGAGAAAGATTAACTCTTAAATAAAAATAAATTATACATAATATAACTATTTCAAATTTTATAGAAATAAATTTCTTAAAATAAAAGTTATGGAACTAAGGTCTAAAAAAAAAAACTAATCTTTAAAATTTCCTTGAAAATATTAATTTTTAATTAATTCTTTAATTAAAATTTGTGTACTAATACTATTTTTATTATGAATGACAACACTTAAATTTAGTGCACACTAACAATTGAAGCCAACTTATACTTTTTAAAAGAAATTTTTTTTTTTACAGCTTTTCTAAAATAAATTTCTATTAAAATAAGAGCAATTTAGGATAACAAAACAAAATTATCTAAACAAATCCCACCTACCCACAATTTTTCAATTTGTGTGTGCTTACGCACTTCTTCGTCTTCTTTGAATTGAAAACAGTTTCCATCTCATACTTCTACATCTACTCTGTAATGACGGTTCCATGTCACGAAGCTTCATCGTCCAGTTCCATTTCCTATAATAATATTTTTATTTTTACATCGTATTGTTCAGGAATTGCGTGTGCCCCAACCGTTAATATATATATATATATATATATATATATAGAGAGAGAGAGAGAGAGAGAATCATGACAAATTAAGTCTTCTCAAGCAACAACATTCTCAAGCAACAACACTCAAATGAGGTCTAGAGGTCGGCAATTATTAGTTACTCTGATCAATGTCACCCAATGCTCTTAATATATAAATAAATTATTATAATTTATATTACATAAATTACTTTTTTTTTAATTATTCAATAAAATTAAATTATTATATTTTTACTATAAAATTTATTACTACTAAATTAAATAAAAATACTACATAAAATTAACACGAATAATTACTCCTAAAGGTAAGAGTTATTCGAAAATTAAAAAAAAAGGGTTGAGAGCCGATGATACATTTTTACCAAACACATATTGGATTCGAAAACTGCCAAAATTATTATACATCGTGAGAATGCCCAGCTGGCCACCACATCGATTGCTTTTTTATTTCATTTCTTTGGGACAAAGATGTTCCCACAAAGTGACTTTCATCAATAGTTGACCTATATATATAATAATGGATGGCCGGGCTAAATTGTAATAATTTTCTTCTTTTTTTGTATTTTTTCCGAATTCTTTCATATTTTAGTCCAAAAAAAAATATTTTTTCAATTTATCTCAATAAGATGAGTAAAAAAAACGTATAATAGTTCGATCAAAATATTTTAAAAAAAATCACTAATAATCAAAATAAGCAAATAAACAATTATCCCAAATATGCCATTAATTCATAAAAAGATTCAAACATGGCAACATTCGCTTTATGTAGAGTTGCTACATAAATATTAGAGCATGACACGCACCTTTTATCATATCTAAAAACGATAGTAAACAAATAAATCTGGGTGGGCACAGTCTTCTCACAAGAGGTGTGAGTCTTACAATACAGTGAGCCCAATTGGGCACAGTCCTCTCCCAAGAAGTGGGTCTCACACAACCCATTGAGCCCCACTCTCAAGTAAAGTAAGAGAATTGTGCCTGCCACATTCTATAATGAGGTATGCGCAAGTAAAAAGTTTTCTATCTCTAAATTAATTTGGTGTAGAAAGAGAGCATTTGAATTATTTTTGTTTTTTTAAAAAAAAATTTAATTTTTTACTAAAATAAGTTATCATTAGTTTTCAACCTAAAGACAAAAATAAGTAACAAAACATGACATATTAACTTTTTTAACTTAATTTTTTAGTCTTTCTTTAAATTTTTAAAAACATCTTTACTTACCCATTTAGTCTTGACGAGAGAATTGCGTTAAGTAAATTTTTCTATCAAATGATAAAAAAATTACTAAAAACAAAAATAATCAAAATAAAATAATTCAATGAAGTATTCTCTCAAACCGGACGGATCCTTGTGATTGCATAGACAATTTTGGTATGATATATAGGATTTGGGCCAATATGGTAGAGTTTGCTCTTTCTTTTTTCTCTTTTTCCTTTTTTTTTTGAAGGTTTTATGGAGTGTTAAGATGGAAATTAGAAAAAGCACAACCAGATGGGCTTACTCATGGGCTTAAACTAGTACAATGTCGCCTTAAACTAGTACAATGTGGCCCAGACCTAGCCCCCTAGGATTCACTTCCATAAGCCCAATTAGAAATAAGGCTGATCAAGAAACTATTACAGTTCTGATTAATAAACAGGAAAAAAAAAAAAACTATTAGAGCCTCCCATCCAAAAGCGATAGGCAACTTCTGAACAAAATTGCCTCCTGCTTCAACCGTTGTTAGTAATTAGGAGATCAGAGGAAATAGCACAAAAAAACATCCTTGTTATAAGAAGAAAGAAAAGCAAAAAAAGCAGAAAGGCCATATATTTTCCCAAGACTATTCCCTAGGAAGGTATGGAATCGCTCCACTGTTAAGGAGAGGAGTGGAGACTCTTCCCTAGGAAGGTATGGAATCGCTCCACTGGTAAGGAGAGGAGTGGGCTCGCCCCAATCTCATAAATTATTGGACTCTTTTTTTTTTTTAATCAACAAGGGCATTTGGTCTGGTGGTATGATTCTCGCCTTGGGTGCGAGAGGTCCGAGTTCAATTCTCGGAAATCCCCCTTTTCCTTCAGAGTTTTTTTTTCAATCATTCATGATCCAATCTTACTTTTTTCTCCATCTCTATTTAAAAGACATGAAACAAAAATGAGAAAACAGAGGTTTGACACGCACCGATGGTTCTTGCTTCAGGTGCAAGAGGTCCAGTGTCCGATTCTCAGTCCGATTCTCAGGTGCAAGAGGTCCCGTGCCTGATTCTCAAAAATGTGGATACCTACTAAGAGAATTCCCCTTTTACCCAGGCAGGGGGCGCAATTTTAGCTCCAAGAACAAGTTGAGCAACACTACATCATAGACAGAAAATGCTAGAATTCACCGGGCTTAGAAACAAAGCAGAGAAAAACTCGAACACTAGAAGAATTTAATCAGCATCCATCATCTTCCTGCGCATTCTGGGAAGTCAACTCAGCATTTTCCATTAACACAATTTACAAATCATAAAAGAAAAGGACTGTGTAACAGCAAATGGTAAGGTATAAAGGTATCTAGTGAATGTAGAACCCACAAAACAAGAGCTCACCACATATCTACTTCTTAACATGCAAAAGTAACGAAGGTTGCATATATCTTGTTGAGAGTTTATTAGATTAATTCTTTTTCATTTTTAATTTATTTCCTTAATAGGATTCCTATACTTATCTTTATTTTTAACCTAATAATATATAAATGATGTGTGGGTAAAAGAAGGTGATTAACCTCCCTAAACCATTTCTTTTCATCTCTTTTCTTTTTTTTTATTTCTCATTCTTCCTTTTTCAAACCTTAAATCTATTTTTTATTATTCAACTTGGTATCAGAGTATCTCCGATCTTACCCTAAAAGCATTGTAAAGCTTTAGCCCTGGTCGCGCAGCAAAAACGATGCGCTGACGTCAGCATGACATTAGCAACTGTACGAACGACGACGAACACCGCTTCTTTGGTTCGATTCGCCTCAGTCCACTGATCGTTACGATGATTTTTTCCTGATTTTTTTTTGAGAAAATTGGTATATTTTGTGATTTTTCAAAGTTTTCGCAAGTTTCGAACCCTAGGATTTTTTATTTGGGCTTCGCGGCTTTGTTTTTGGTTATTGGTGGTTGCAATTCATTCTATGGGTGCCGACTATCTCTTCTCATGTTAGATCTATGGTTGTTTGGTGATTTTGGTCCATTTTTTATCGAATTTTGGTCAATTTGAAGCTCGGCGCCGTCTGTTCGTGGCTCGCCAGTGTGCGATTTTCTTCGAATCTTGTTATTTTTGCTTTCTGATGCTCCGAATCCCCTCTACAGGTGCCGAAACTCATGATTCTTGCCAAATTTGGGATTATTTGGTAATTTTGGAGGGTATCTTTGCTATTTGAGGGTCCGCGACTCACTTTTTGCTTCAGTGCTGCATTGGTTCTTGGTTCAGTTCTCGTCTTTTGGTGTTTGCAACTACTTGAAATTATTGGTGTGTCTTTTTTGTTGATCACTCATTGTTCGGCTCTCACCGGTACTCCATCTCTGGTACTATGTTATACGGTCTTGAGTAGAACTTAATCTCAAAAACTAGCTATTGAGGTGAGGATGCTCTTACGCTTATATACTTTACATTACTTTTATACTCGAGCGATGTGAGACTTCGCTTCACAGCTCTAATCAATAGTAACCTAAAAGTATGGGCATTCGACGAGAAGTTGATTTTTCCACCCAATAAAACCAAAAAATGCCCAAAAACAAAACTGGCCGAAAAGCAGAACCCAAACCCACTAACTTTTTTTAGTATAGAGCAAAACTTGGCAGGTGACAATAGAAGAAAGTTACTATTTTTACTGTGAACATTTCACCACAGAAATTTGATTGTCAGTACACTCAAAATCATTAGCAGCAAATGTTAATCAAAAAGATATGTTTCCACTCAATCCATAATTAATGAATAGCAATATAAATAAATAAATGAGATGCGGTGAATTCACTCGTATAACATATCACATTCAGCCCTCAAATTGATTTAGTTTCGTAATTTGGTCCACAATTAAATGAACAAAAGTCAACTCAGAACCACATGAAAAATCTAATGAGATATATAGTTTTACCTGTTCTTCCAATGATGAATAGTAAGCATACAAATCGGTAGATATCAAGGTAAGCAAAGCCTTCAGCCCTTTGCATTATATACAATAAAAACCAAATGCAGTTAATCGACAGTTTGAAAAGGTAGTAGTGAACGTACCTACATTGTTTTTACTTGTTTTCTCGGTTCATATTTTCAAACCATAAAAATGGCTCATAGTTCGGTCACTACTGCAGTAGTTCAATTCAGATCTGTCAAAGCCTCTTTTCTTAGTGTCTTGCTTTGTATCTCTTTGATCCTCTTAACAAAATTCTCATGTAACCAAAATATATATAAATATTAAAAGAACTTAATAAATACATAAAAATTTATCTAACAAGATTAAATTGAATTTACTAAAAATAAGCAGTAGATGTGATGTCATTATCAAGACACCCAAGTCGGGAATAAAGATGTAATCTGACTGCTAATATAATAACAAAAACTAATAGAAATAGACTGGTTCGCCCTCCTTTGCAGATTATTTAAAATATCAGATTATCACAAATATCAAAGTTATACTAATATTCGAAGTATGAATCAGATGAAGCGTGAAGTGTCACACACTAGTCAAATGATCTGCTAAAATTCTCCACTGAAACTATTGATAGTATGCAACTGTCCTCAACAGTTGGGCATTTGGTCTAGTGGTATGATTCTTGCTTTGGGAGCGAGAGGTCCCGAGTTCGATTCTCGGAATGCCCCAATTATAATTTTCATTACTGTGATTCTGTTTTAAAACTTGAACAGCATATACAAGTTAAAAATCCACTTGAAAATAGCAAATGTATTTTTAATACAAACTTTATGATTTATGACAAAAATAAGAGGCAAGTGTTTATACAAGGTGTAAAGATCGCATTGAAACTGTAACTCAAATCACCAATAAGTGAATTGACTCACCAATATGGTTTTTAGTGCTTTGGATGATTCTGTTCAAATCTTAGAGAGTGTAGCATACTGTATACCTAACCAAGAAAACATGTTAGTTAACCCAAAAAATGCATGTAGGCTGGGAAGATTTTTCATCAGGTGGTAGAGAAAATAATAATTAGCAGATTATGATGCCAAGTTATGCAAACTAGGATTGAATCAGTAATTTCAGTATAACCAATTGCTAATACACCCAGGAAACAACATCCTTTATTTGGTGTCCACTGTTTCCAATAAATTTATTTACTAAAAAAAATTTAAAAAATAAAAAAAAATGTGTTTTTTTAGAAACTCTAAAATCTGTAGAAATTCACTTTCAAAACATATATCTCAAAAATAGACCTACAAAGCGTGTTTGAACTTCTCAAAAAAATTAAAGGATATATAACTGTCTGTTAGTTGCTATTTTTTCTACAATTTGCACGAAGTTATCCATCTATATGACACGCTGTGTGGGATGAGTTCCCTCAATACCCCTCAAGACTCTGTCATCAATTTATCATAAAACTTCAAAATGATAGCATTTACTTCATGCTCCTTTGTCCAAAGTACTTATTTATTACTTATTTACTTGGGATTGGCTACATGTGTTCCTTTCCTCCAGTTGGCTCAATTAAAAGTCATGTCCTCAGTTAAGTCTAAGGAAAATGTAAGAATAATACTAAATAAACAAACAAGAATAACCAATAACCTTCTCAAGTTCAAATGCCTTGATAGATGCATGAATTAAAAGAAAACAGGCAACATTCAAACCCAGAAATAGGGGCTAGAACACTGAATTTTAGGGTCAGTGAATAACAGCATATCAGGTTACCACATTACCGATTAAAACCAACTGCAGCAAATACTCAAGTCATTGAACAGAAATGGCACAAGTAGAACATAAGATGCATAAACAGCCTTTCCTTCAAGGTCGTACGATTTCCATCTGAAAGCAAAATGTCCCCAGTTCAGTTCTTCAAATGCTTCTTCAAGATAAAAGAATAAAAATAATAATAAAAAATCTCAACCACAATTTTTTTTAAACACCACCACGTATAAGATATAACGCCCTCCCACCTCAAAATTGCTTGAAGGTATTGGAGCAGAAGTGTGGATTTATGAAAGCAAATGGTGTCAGCCAAAGGTGCCTCTTTTTTTCTTTTCTTTTTTTCGAATCACTTATCTAAAAGCCAATTCAATTAATGTTTCCAGATTGGATGTAAGAAGTCCCATATCACTTTTCCAACCGGGAAGTGATACTCTACTGTTAACCAAGTGTGAGAAGCTAAAAGGAGAGAGTGAACATTATTTCTCTTCAACAACATCGCAATGTTCTAACTCATATGAACTCAACTCACTCAACTAGACTGACTCCCAATCACTTGGGGCCAGCCACACGTTTTCTCCAGTCAGTTCTATAAAATGTTATATCCTCAAAGTTTCAAGCAATCATGCCTTTTTCACGTCCTTTACCGACATCCTTTTAGGCCTGTGTGTTGTCCTACTATCCCCCTCAACGTCGTAACACCCATATATCTTCTTTTTTTTTTCTTTTTTTCTTTTTATCTATCAAATGAAAGAAGAGGTCTTGGTGTCTGTTAACCTCAGGTTTGCAGCAGACAGGCATTTCAATTAGAGCATGCCTCAAGTCTAATAGTAACACCTGGCTATAAAAGAGAATTTAGCATTCTTTGGTGTTACGAGGGAGAGCTTAACTAGTGATGCAAAAGATACCGCCGACGTGAACAGATTGTACATGTGATCTAAGGATTGTATCCACTATCAACCCAGGTGTCAGAAAATGTAGTAAATAAGTTTAAATTCGTCTAAACTAATTAGTTTCACCACATTCTTCATTACCGTGAATAAGAGAAAAATGAGAGACAAAACTATCCATATAGGAGGGCATACCATTATCAAATTGGTAACTTCTTCACCACAAAATAAAAAAACAATAGTGTTAATTGCAAGATGGAAAGAAAAAAAGAAGGGGAAAAAAAATCATTTGATGAAATAACCACCAAATGGTAATTTAGGTTTCCATATGATGTTGCTAAGCCTGCATTTTGACCAACGTTAGAGATCGAATTTCATTAGTCATTAGCTCTCCTTTTGTGGGGTTTATATATATATATTTGGGGGGGGGGGGAATAACAAGAGTCTGTTGCTTCTGGAGAACTTCCCAATCTACAAATCATGTAAATTGTACTACATTTTATGTATCTGGTTTTCAAAAGCTCCTAAGGTTATCCACTGGAAGAGAAAGATCTTTCATAATACACCAAAATAACATCCTGCAAAAGTTTTTGCAAGAAATAGAGATTTATTGGAGGAACATTGATCACAAAGAAATATGATAAGAATAAAGGATTGGGCATTTGGTCTAGTGGTATGATTCTCGCTTTGGGTTCGACAGATCCCAAATCCCAGCTTCAATTCTCAGAATTGCCCCCACCTATAACTTCAACAAATCCCAGTGTTATATGCTTCCCAAGTTCTTATTTAATTCTAGTATGAAAATCAGGGCAAAGTTATCTGATCCAAAGTCAACTCAACCAGGAATAGTTTAAGTTATCGATATAACAAATATAATTCTTTTCTGACAGTTCCCATCAATAGATTGAACAGAAAAACAAACAAATAAACAAATCGATACTCTATTAAAACAAATTGATACTATTAACAACAAAGGCAAACTAAGAACTATCAACGACCATATTTGGGGGTTAATCCTCCTGTTATTGCAATTCAAAAGCTGAGAAAATTAAATAAACTACTGGCATTAAGATTATTGGCAAGTAACTAAGTAGGAGTTCTGAAAGGCCAAATTAAACGATAAAGAACTGTAAGTGAACTACTACTCCGATGTAGTCTTTGTAGGGATATTTGTAACCGTACTGTAGTTCTACTAGAAGAAAACGAGAGGCCAGACAACTGGCTCCGACAACAGAGGCTTCGTTTGGTTGCCGAGAAACAGTGGGGGAAAATAGAGAGGAAATTGATTGTATCGATCCGACTGTGCCCTACAAAGACTACTTCGATGTAGTTTTGTAGGGATATTAGTGGTTCCGGAGTACCACGTGCAAAGTTTATTTGTTACTCCTAATTAATATAATATTAATAAATTTTATTATATAAATATAATTAAAAAATAAGTAATTAAGAGATAAAATATAACAAATATTGTGTAAATTAAAATTATTTATTTACATGATATTACGTAGCATGTAATTGAAATATTACTAATATTTCAAAAGTATTTAATAATTTTTCATTTTGTTAATAAATTTCTTCACGTGATTGTCACAGTTTTTATTTCTACTAATTTACTAAAAATACTTTGAATCTTTTTGGTAAAAGTTGCTTTTTCCAAATAAAAAATAAAATTTCTCAAAAATAGACTTGTAGACAACGTGCTTAAACTTCTCAAAAAGTTTAAAGGATATATGGCTTGGCATTGTTTTAATGTAAAATATTTTTTAATTAAATATTTTATTTATTTTTTATTGTTTAGTTTAATAAAAATAAATATTTTACATTAAAAAAATTCAAAGTTGATTTCCATAAAAGTGAATAGAGTAATTTTAGTATCAAAGAAATTGATAACAATAATAGCGAGAGCGGCATTCGTAGTGGTGGGAGTGATGGTAACAGGGGCATCAATGGTGGAAGTGGTAGTACGGGTGGAGATAAAAGTAACCGCAGCAGGATCAATTGCGGCTCTCCATACAATTGATTGATTGCGGGTATTCAAATTGAATACTCGTAATTTATGTACATACTAGTGAACCGCAGCGTGCAAAGCACGCTATCAGCACTTGGCTCATTTATAATATATAACTGTTTATAATATTACTATTTATAAATAATAAAAAAATTAATATAAATATATATATATACACATTCATCTAATATGTGTTGGAATCTGTGAATTTCATTGGCCATGGAAATCCAGATTTCAAGAGCAGATTCAATAACAATTGGATTGGCCATTTCAATTGCAATTGAAGTCTGGAAACCAACAGCCATGAGTGGCCATTGATTTCCAGGAAA
>JAOTRH010000020.1:2608081-2620575 GCA_034768845.1 Heliamphora exappendiculata | reverse complement strand
GGTGTGTGGTCATTCAATTAGTTTCGCGTAATATTTTAAACAAACTGGTTCATACAAAAACAAGAATTTGGTATTTAATTTTAACTTGATTGTAGGTATATTGTATTCCATTAACCATTTGGAAATAGAAAAATTCATATCATAATCACTCATGAAAAAAGAGAAATAACAAGTCCTTGCCATGTGTGTGTGTGTGTGTTTTCTTGGTCAGCCTTCCATTGGCATCCAGGCTTAGTCCCTGCTTTGAAGGCTGAATGTCATGCCCTAACCTCATCAGCTCCATGATGCATCGACAAGCTATTACTCCCAGAAGACAAAAGTATAAACACACTAGTGACAACCATGAGACAGAATGGAAACAAGGGTGACAGGAAAAAGTTTAGGAACCTAGACACAGAAATATTATGGACACTACTAGCCAAGCACAACAGACCTAGACAACGAGTGTTGTGTTGAATGGATATTAAGCATTGAGATAGGGCATGCAAAATCCCAAAATATGAAGGAAATCACATAGACTCAATGCCTGATGTGTGTACCAGATTGTGTTTTCCATGGAAGAGCATTTTATATTTACTAAATAAACAAAAATTCTCATCTAGAACAGATCATCTCAATTCTTGAAAGCAATTGTCATTAGTTTTGGAGAGAAGATATATTTGTGGAAAAATATTTCCCATATGACCTGTACGATGGACGGATTCTGTCCAAACATCCATGTTTTGACGTGGTATGCTGGTATTCTCTACCACACTGTTGCAATGCCCAAATCAAAGCGCACAAGGCTCCCACTCAAGCAGGGTCTAAAAGAGCTAGTGACTTGAAGCGATGACAAATGCACACCCAAATACAAGGTAAAATATATGGTATTGCTGAGGCGAGATAAAGTCAATTATCAAATACAAACACATACCCATGCATAAACTAAGATTTCTGGATTTTATACAACAAGGTTATCTTTCAATATTACAATTTGATTGCACAAGCTTCTTATTCACTTCATTAATCGCTAATCAAGTTTCAGGTAGTTACATGCCAAACTACTCTATATTAATCCTGAGCTAACATTCACAAAGTACAAAACTGTTTCGGTAATCAATACACAAGTAATCCAGCTCTGCAAGAGATATAATATATATAAAAATATACATCTTTGTGTCTCAGTGTCATTCTTGGTCAGAATATGTTCCCACCTTTCTTTGGTGAACAATTCAATCACTAAACACGGAAAACAATAGCCAGTCCTGTTTATGACACAACAGGTGTAGCAGGTGACATCTACCACTATGAACTTTATGGTTCACCCTATGGTATCTAAGGTTGGTTGTGACGTGGATATTTCCTCTGTTTTTTTTTCTGTAGTAAATGCCTCAGTAATACCAGATCTATTCGATATGCAAGTATATTTTTATTGGCTTTTAAGTTGCTGAGGCCAAAATCTATTAGTAGGGGTTTACGGTTTAATCCTCTTGGATATTTAAGTTATAAATGTGACGCAATGGGCCTTGATTATTCATGAAGTTAACTTTACCTTTGTTAGTGCTCTTTGTAGAACCCGTTTCATTGGCATAGGAGTTATTTCTATTTTGTTCCCCTATGAAAAATAATGTCTCTCATTCACATGATATTAGTCCAAAATCCCACATGACTCGACTGTGTCAATGTGTATTGAGACTATTTAAGTGTGAATATATAAATAATTCTACTTATGTTTGACATCTTCTAGATCTTCACACCTAAGGTGTGAAATTTCTTCAATAGTCAAATAATTACATTTGCAAAATTTTGCCTTTCAACCGGTTGCTTAATGATGCCCTGCTTTTTCAGCCCCTTATACATCCGAAAGAGTAGCTATTAACAAACAAATTTTGGGGCTGAAGGGGGGGGCGGGGGGGGGCTTTCTTATTCTCATGCACCATTAGCCTTTGATCCACAAGGATAGTATGTGCCTGACTTTCATTTGTTATTTTGTTTTCTTATTCTATTCACTTATCTATATGGTTTTACATTTTAGTTTCCAAATTTTCTAATCAAATTGTTTCTGTAAGAAATAAAAGAAAACCAGAACAAACAGAGAATCTAAGGAACACAACATAGTATTGGACCAAATAGACAAGGTAGTCAAAAGAGTTAGTTAACAAGGCCAAAACATACACAATGGCTGAGACTGCGCGGCAATATCTCTCCCACATACTGCGAAACCGGGGTTGACCTCCAAGATCCCACAACTTTATTGTGACATTCCCTTTAGTGACCTTCCTCATATTAAATCCGACCTGCAGCAAAGAAATAACTTACGGTTAAAACTATAGGAAAACCAAGCACTAGTTATAAAACAAAATGTTAACTAAAGTTCCACACAAGGCTATAGATTACACACCGTAGGAATCATGTCCTCGCTGTATCCACCAGTCTTGGAATAAGATCCAGCCACAGTTTTACAGCAGTCAGCACCAAACAATACAAATAAAAACAAAAACAAAAATTAAGTTAAACTCTTCATGAATTTTGACTTACTGCGATCGCATTTACAAGTGATGTTTTCCCTGCATTTTGAAGGCCTATCAGAGATAGTTCCATTTCTTGCTTAAATAAGAGGCTGTCATGTACAAAATATATAAATTAGAAAATTCAGTTGATTGGCTCACCCACCTAATCTATCAATGGACCAATAATAGACTCACGAAAAGTGAGGTAAAAAGTTCGTTAGATACAAATGTTGGGCAGGTACTAGGTACATATTATAGGCACACATACTACGTTATTTATGTTGGACGTACGGAGCCTGGTTATTTTTTAAAAATCTGACCCATGACCCGACACATTTGAAAAGCGCTACAGTTTTTAACGAGTTGTTCGCGAGACTTAATTTATAGAGTGGAGGATCGGGCCAGCGGGCCTGAGCTGGAGCACTTTTTGACGCAGAATGGGTATTTATATACGTCTTATATACGTCACTGTCTGCTAGGGCTTTGTACCTTGTGTTGTATTGTTTCCTTTGATAGTGAAATCGCCGCAATTCCATGGATGTAACCCTAGTTTTGAATGAACCACGTAAATTGTGTGACTGTGTGTGGTTGCGTTATTGTTATCCTTGTTGTTTTATGATTTCTTACCCATTTTGGGTATTTAGAGCCCTATTTGGGTATTTACATATGTCGCTTCCTACTAAGGTTTTGTACCATTTATTGTATTGCCTCCTCTCATAGTGAAATCGTCGTAATTCCGTAGATGTAGCTTTAGTTTTGGATGAACCACTCAAATTGTGTTCTGTGTGTGGTTGCATTATTGGTATCCCTGTTGATTTCTGTTTTCTGGTCCATTTTGAGTATTTATGGTCCAATTGGGGTATATATATGTCACTTCTTGCTAGAGTTTTGTACCATGTATTGTATTGGCATCTTGATTTTCTCATAGTGAAATCGCCGCAATTCCGTGGACGTAATCCTAATTTTGGATGAACCACGTAAATCGTGTGTTTATGGGTGGTTGCGTTATGGTTTTCGTTGTTGTTTTCTGCTTTCTGACCCAATTTGGGTATTTATATTTGTCACTTTCTGCTAAGAATTTGTATTTTATATTATACTAGATATTATCCGTGCCTTGCCTAAAGGCACTTCAAAATTCTTAATATGTTATTTTTATCAATAATTTCTTATTTTAAAACTTTTTTACTAATTAGATAAAGTTAATTTTTTAACATATTAACTAAAAAAGTTATAAAAAAGACTATCAACCAGGGCCCAAATATATTAGGCAGGGACAAAAATAGTTGCTTAGGCACGAATAAAAAATATTTCAAAGACACTCTATGAAACATGCTTATCTATTTAATAATATAACAAATAAAATAATATTAATTTATTTTCATTAAGTAGATAAAAAAATTAAAAAATAACTACCTAAATGTATATCAAACATGTTTATCTAATTAAATATATATATATATATATATATATATATGAAGCATTCACAAAGTACATTTTCGGTAGATGTAAGACTCGCTCTTCAAATAATGATGGTATGGAGTCGTTGCACTAGGTGTCTGAGTCTATAGAGTGAAAAGATTCTTTAAAAAAAAATAATAAATAAATTATAATCATTGATTGAATGTGGAGGTAGGATAACCCTTGATATGTCATAGGATAGATATCACATCAACCAAGCTAACTTGTTATATAGATTGTCTCATCTCACCGCAATTCCATGAACTTAGCTCTAAATTTAGATGAACCACGTGAATCGTGTATATGCGTGTGATTCGATTATTTTTTTCGTTGTTGTTTTTGTTTTATGCCATAACAATTTATTATAACAACATCACTGATAGAGACATATAATAAGAGGCAGATTAAACTAATAGGCTCCCCAAATGGTTAATTTATAGACAGGCTAGGAATGATACTTACAAGAGTAAAACAAACCGTAGACTCTTCGAATTGAAAGTTTAATCAAAAGACATGGTCACTTTTCAAAGAGATTAAAGGCAAAAAACTATACAGCAGTATTAACAAAACCGTTAAGCCACGTCGCTCGAAATAGTCGTGAAGAGAACCAAAAACTTATTTTTCTTTTCGTACGATTTTCTTGGTGACCAAACGGAAAACCCAGAATTTCGTCGGAGAGGGGGAGAAAACATTATAACAATACGAGTAACTATCAAACAATGGCAAAAATTCCTTGGGGATCGAGGTGAAGTCAAGGATCAGAAAGATCAAAACCAGGAGACTTAATTTTGAATTAATAAACATTGAATCGAACAAAAAAGGTTCGCGACGATAAGACTTACCTCCGCAGCCAATTGAGAACAGCTTCCCACAACCCCATTGAATCCAAAAAAATTCAAAAATGCAATAGAAATTTCTGATCTAACGAAAATACTTGATCTTTTCACTCTTTTTAACTTTCTCTCTCCGTGTGTATGTGGGTGGTGGACGATTTCACTGTTCAACATCTGAAACCTTTGAAATCCAGATATCGAGAAAATTCGATTTCATTTTCAATTGAGCTTTGCTACTTGCACTCAGCGTCGGTTTGGTTTAGCTTTTATACAGTTTTTTCTGTCCTTTTTTAATGATTTATTTATATGAAAAATTGATTAACAGTTAAATTTAGAAATTATTTATTATTTTTTATTTAGTATAAAAAAATTTAATGAGTAATGTTCATTTACAAAAAAATTTAATGTGCAAGGTATTTTTAGAACAAAAATAGTATAGAACAGATAAATTTATCTGTTTTTTATTAAAAGTACATGTAAAAAATATAAATAAATTTATTTATCTTATTAAAAGCACGTATAAATAATACAAATAAATTTATCTGTCTTATAGAAAGTACGTATAAAAAACACAAATAAATTTATCTGTTATGTATAAATATATAAATAGATAAATTTTTATCTGTTTACATATTAAATAAATAAATAACAAATAAATAATTTGATAAAATTATATATTTATAAGGTATATTTAAGAAAAATTGCTCAATTGAACATTATGCGTTAAAAATTTTTTTTAGCATAAGGCTAAAAGCCCTTGTTTAAATGAGTGTATGGTTTTAGATTCTATTTAAAGTTTGAAATAAATTAAAAAGAATTTTTTTTTTGTCATGAACTTAAAATTTTCTAATATAAGAAAAAGAGAATAGGGATCACGCCAACTACCTTATAATGATACCATTAAACTATAAAGTAATATTTTGAAAATTAGACCGATGAGTAAACTGAAAAACATAACGGATGGACATGTCACCGGTTTAACCGGAATCGAATCGTGACATCATAATTACGTCATTAATAATTTTAAAATTATAAATATTAAATAAAAATAATATCTAACTCACAATTCAAATAAAAAAATATTAACATCTTATGATCTAAGTATGATTCTAATTAAACAATTAAAATCTCTAATAAAAGCAATCAAAATTTAGAGTATAACTACATCAAAAACCAAGTAAACCAAGTAAAAAAATAAAATATTTGAGTTAATTACATCCAAATCACTTTAAAAAATTAATAAAAATACATAGCAATATATAATTAATTTAATAGGAACTCATAAATTAGCACTCCTCAATTAAAAAAATAAGAATTTTAAATTAAAATACGAAAAAATTTGCTGAAGAAAACTTGTCAGTTTTAGTGAACCAGTACTGATTTCACCGGATCGCCAGTTGAACCGTGAGTTTTACCGATTTTTGTTAAAAATGTTAGTTTTTAAGTCTGACTGGTTTAATAGGTTAATTCGGACCGTTAGTTAAACTAATTCCCAATTTAACCAGTTAAACCGGCCGATCTGATTCAGGTTTAAAAACATTGCTATAAAGACCTTAGTAACTAAAATAAAGTTATATAATAGATTTTTTAGTGATTTTTTTTATTTTAGTTAACTCTTTTCTATTTTATAGGCAACGTTTTTTTGTTTGGAGTGAATTTTCTCAACTTTAATTGAAATGAATATATTTTTTAATTTTTCTATTATAAAAATAAAAAATAAAATAAAAAAATTTAAACTAACTTAATACCTAAATTGTTTTTAAACCAAACGAAAATGGTAAAAGCCTCCCGTAGAGTGGACCTCACAAAACTCACCCCATATGAGAATATTTTTTTCTTTTCAATTTCTATTCAACAGAAATAAGGAATATAATAGAATGGGGAAGGATAGTTACACAATTTGAGGCGCTAAAACATGTGTTATTTGGCACGGTTAAAATTAATAATTTATAGATTATAATATATAATAAAAATTATAATTATTTGATAAAAATTATATATTATAATTAAAATAAAAATAATAATTATAAATTATAATATAAATTATAAATATTTAAAAAAATTTATAATTTATAATTAAAATTAATAATAAACTAAAAATTATTAACAGTAACTTTACCAAACATCTAACGAGAGAGTGGTGATTCATAAATCTATTTTAACTCTTAGTTAACCCATATCAATTCATGCAATTAATGTAAATAAGCAGATTGAATTGAATAAGTTAAAGTGACAAAAAAAAAGAAGTTAGGTACGACTTTTTTTTTTAACCTACTATATATATTCCCAGCCCAACTCAACTGTCTAGATTATATATTAGTTACATATTCTAATTTTATATAAATATTTATAGTTATATAAATTTTTTATAATTTATAAAAAAATAAATTAAAACATCTATAATTTTAATTATTAGTGTTATATATTATCAATATCTTGTAGATGAGTTTTTATTGCAAATGTTATTGTTAAAATATTTAATTATGTTGTTGTTATTGTTGTTGTTATTATTATTATTAAATAACTATTATTGTTTTTAGCTGATTTTTCTATTGTCAGGTTAAGCATACTTTTTAAATAAATTGTATAGGTTTTTCTATATTTTAGAAACTAAATTTTTTTAAAAAAATTCTAAGTTTTACAACTTTTTAACCCATTAAATCACTTAAAATCAGGGATTAAAATCGCAACAAAAACTTCATCAGAATATTGGCGAGGAATTAAAAAATCTTTCATCTGCCTGATGTGAATTGATTAAAAAAGAAAAGTGTAAAAATCATTTCCCTGATTTATACTAATAAATACATTAAACACTTTCAAGTCTTAATAAGATTCATGTTAAGTGATTTGGATCTCATGAAAATTTGTGAGTGTTTTAGCGGGCGTAGCATTAATGTTTTTGGTAATTCTAACGTCTTTAAAAAAGAGCTCAAAAAATTACTTTGAATTAAAAATAAAAAATTCAAATTTAATTGTGTGTTATGTGGGTCATATTACAAATAAATTTAAATAACTAATTTTAAATTCTGAGTAAGTTTTTATGAATATTTTCTGGGTTTATAATATTGTTGTAATTTTGTTGATATCCTAAAATATTCAGTATAGTTTATATGCACCTCAACAAAATTTTGAAAGATTAATCTATCGTAATGGAAATCTAATTAAAATCAAAGCAAAATCTCGTATTGACTAATTCCACAAGAACTGATAGCACCTAAAAAATTTAAAATTTGAAATCTTAAAAACGCAAACCCCAAAATCAAGGCAAAAGCACTTAGCATTGTTGTAATTTTTTATTTGAATTTTTTTATAGTAAATTACGCTGACGTTTTTTGAAGTTTTTAACAAAAATATAATTACTCCTTCTACTTGTTGACATATCACTGTCATTTCCCTCTTAGTTAATTATCTGTCTCAAATTAACTTAACTGTTAAACATTCGTCAATGACACAACCGAAACATTAGATTCTGTCTAATTCATTGCTGATTTTTCTATTTTGCCCTTATTCTTGTGAAAAAACTGTAGTATCACATGCCTCCTATGGAAGAAATGCGAGGAACTTGAGAAACTTGCCAAGGAGCAAGCGAAAAGGGAAAGACAATGGTTGGGCTTGACATTGTTGGTGGAGGTGAATTTTGGGGTGGTTTAGAGGCTAGTGGTAGGGGTGAACCGTTCAGGCGGCTTTGATGATGGTGGAGGTGGAGAATTTCCAAGAGGCGGAGGAGAACTTGCAGGTGTTTCTGATGGGGGGTGGAGGGGGTGAATTCTTTGGGGATTCTGATGATGTTGGTGATGAAGGTGAACTCGTTCTTGAATTAGACAATGGAGGCGAAAGTGAAATAGATGGTGGAACAGCTGACGGAGGCAGGGGAGATGGAGGCAGTGATGAGGGAGAAGGTAAACTTGTAGGTGGATTTGACGACGGCAAAGGTAGAGAATTTGAAGGTAGGGGTGAACAATTCGCTTGAGGAGGTAGAGAAATAGGGGTGGCAATTTCCTGTTCTGGCCCGATTTTGCCCCGTTCTCATTTTATTTTGTAGGATTTTTTTTTCTCTCGATAATAAATAGGGTGAAGACGGTATATGTTTTTTCTACCTCAGCTTTTTTTACCCCGCCTCCAATTACATAAAATAAATATTTTTTAAATATTAATATATGTATAAAATATATATATTTTAAATATAATAAGTCTAAAATATTAAAATATTATATTTATCTCTAGTTTTTTTTATTTTTTTTATTTTGTATATTTAATTATATTAATTCATAAACTATTATTTTTTATTTATTATAATATTTATAACTTTTATTAATATTACTCTTTTAAATTTTAAAAATCATACCCGAAATATCCATGTACTCGTCCCGTTCCCCGCTACTTTTTCGATATTTTTTCATGTCACCGCCCCGATCAAATAGGGGACAGGGATGGGAGAACTAATCCCCAACTCCGCCATGACCTATTGCCATTCCTATAGAGAAGGTGAAACCGATTGTGAATGAGGGGATGTTGTTCACGTAAATCATTATTCGGTGGTGGTGCTAGTAACGACAATAAAAGCAGTGGCGAGAATGGTGGTGTTGAGATCCCAAGGTTCGAAGGTTAGTGATTAGAGTTTAAGATTCGAGAGTCTGGTATCGATGAGGGTTATTACAATCACTGCCTTCATTACTTCTATCGTCACCACTATTATCAATTTTAACACTACTATGTACATTCACCAGCACCACCATTCCAAACACAAAAAAATATTTGTTAGAAAATAATTTTCATAAAAATTTATCGAAACAAACATAGCCTTAACGACATAAATATTAGCATGTCATATGCTACATCACTTAATATAACAAATTAATTATTAGGCGATGACACGTGTATGCTTTTAACAAATAAAAATATTTAAAATGCATTAAGTAAGTTATCCTTTATCTCCTCCTATTTACCTAACGAATATGGGCAAACATAATATTGTTCTATTCAAAGTATTTTTTGTTGCATCATTAAATAAAAACACTACGTGTGTGCGTGTATATATATATATATTATTATTATTCATATAATACCGAAACATGATAGAGCAAACATGCATGATGAACATGATGGTTGTGTTTTATGGTAGAACAAACCCGAACAAATTAATGTAGCAGAAGATTTAGCAGATGCGGAGGTACGTATGGACAAAGAAAGCTCATCTGCATCGAAGGTAGCTTGGTTGTCCCACTCCCACTCCCACTGTGCATGAAATTTCTTGGGACATTCTACTTGTGGATGATTTTTTGTGAAGCTAGCCAGCCATGAGAGAGACAAGGAAGCTTCCTGGAAGCCTCACAGCAATATTTCGCCAGGGCTGGCTAATTCAGATTTTCATTCTCGTGTTTTACATATATAGTAGTTTTTCTTTAGTATTGAATTTAATTTATCATCTCATGTATTATATTACACTAGTTTATTGAAATTTACTATTTAAATTTATTTATCATACGTACAGTAGTAATAAATCAAATAACTAAACCAAACTAAGTTATATTGTTCTAATCAATTTTGAGGTCTTGGCTACATAAATTTTTTTATGTCATTCTATTCTGTTAAGTATCGTTTTTTCAGTTAATTTTAATTAAAAATAAAAATATTATTTATTATTATAATTTATTAGAGTTTTAAAATATAAATTTTGTGTATATTTGTTGCAAAGTTTAAATAGATTATTTAGTAGCCAATTCATGTCTTGTCCATTATAAAATAATTATATTATTAATAACCTATTTTAATGCCATAACGGCCATAAAATAAATTATTATTCCATTATAAGATTAATCGTGACAATTTAATGTTGATTATTTGAACTCTATATAAAAGTTTACTACTCCATTCTCTTGCATAGAGAAGTGAGAAAAACTGAAAGAGAAGAAAAGATTATAGAACAGGTATTAAGTTTTTTACGATAAATATTTTTCTAGCTATTATATTGTTACATATGTTATATTTTATTTTATTTTGTGAGTAACTCAGTTCGTAACTCAATTATATTCTTCTAATATGCATGAACATTAGATGAATAAGAATTGTAAGTGTTTGAGTTATATCTTTAAATCGATACACTCTATTTGTATTTTCACGTGAGAAGAAATATCTATTTTAGAACAGTATTCGCTTCTCAATTTCACAAGTTACTTCTTTTAAACTTTTTATTTTCTTTTATATTCTATTATTTTCATTGTCCAATTTTACTATTATTTAATTCTAAAAATAAAATTTTAAAATTTTTATTATAATAATATTTTTTTAATACGATATCTTATATTAATTTAGGTGCACCCTCTCCTAATGTCCCACAGCATGGTATATATATTCGTCATAATCAAGACATACGCTTATAAATTAAGCTGGATCTCAAAATTAAACCACCAATTAAGTGAATTAACCACCTCGCCTTGGTATCTCTTTGTTCCTTCTGGTTTGACGCTCACCTTTTAACTGCTGCTGCTGCTACTGCTTCTCTCTCTCTCTCTCTCTCCATATATATATATATATATATATATATATGAAGTGAATTGCATTGGCGATTGGGTGTAGAAGCAAGAGCTAGAGATGGCAATCTTGGTAGTGATACTTGAGGGGTTATGGCGGTGTGTGACGACGCTCTGGGATCTGCAAGAAATGCGGTTTTCAGCCATTCTCGACCATTCGAGTTCATTAGCAATGGCCGCGATCATGGCTGCCACTTCGTGTTTCATAGCAATAAGAAGAAGAAATAGAAGAAGAACAAGATGATGATGATGATGATGATGAATAATGTTTTTCCGATCAGTCCTCTGTCTTTTTTCCCTTTTTTTAATGTGATTTTCCGATCAGTCTTTGATAATCAGATGTTCAGTAGCCAATAGGTCTTCCGCAACTTAATTTTAGGATTATTGTTATCAATCACACGGGTGTGTTGAATTTTGCGGGATTTATCGATTATGATTTTATTTATATACATTTAAAGTGGAGTATAATCGTGAATCTACTATAAGGTCTAATATATGTATTGATTTAATACTTAGGAATTAATATTTCTAAAGGTTGGCGTGGGAATGAAAAAAATTTAGGGTTCTAACAAATGTGTAGGAGCGAATCAAAATGTACACATGTAGGAAATATAGAAAAATATTATGGTAATTATTGAGTGAAAAAACAAGATTAATTTTGAAATTCAAGTTTTAAATGTCAGATTTTGAAGTTATTTTTAATTTTATTACTGGACATTTTACAGAATATAATGAATTATATTTTACCAGTGATATGGGTCCAAATCATGAAAATCGTAAAAAAATATGTGCATGATTATTTTGTTGCATTAGGAAAAAGTGAGATGTCCTAATATTTGTCTTTTTTGGATTAATTACTTATTTACTTACTTTATTTTGTTTATTTTTATTTTTATTAAGTTTTTTTAATTATTTAATTGAACTATTATACTTTTTAATTTTTCTCATCAGGGCGAATTGAAAATATGAATTTTTTTAATCAAAATATAAAAAAATTTAAAAAAACAAAATTAAATCAAAATAAACTAATAAATTAAATTTAATGTTGTTTATTTTTATTTTTAGTGAACATATTTTTTTTTATTTCATCGATCATTTTTATTTTTACGATTTATCTCATCGACATGGTTCAAAAAAATAAAAATAAAAATAGTTACAAAATTAAAAAATTTAGAAAAAAACAA
>JAOTRH010000020.1:2599885-2607981 GCA_034768845.1 Heliamphora exappendiculata | reverse complement strand
ATCGTTAGTATTAATTTTAATAAATATTAAATAAATACCAAATTATTAGGTTTTTTTAGTCTATTACGTGAATTTATTACGTAAATTTTGAGAATACTAAATAATTATTAATAATTATTAAGTACTTTCAGTACCATTACATGAATTTTAACAAATAATATTTAGAATATTTATCTGTCACGTGTCACTTTCGAAAAGAATAGTAATTTTACTGGTAATAATAATATTACAATAAAAAAAGTCAATTCAATATTTATGTAAAATATATTAATATTTATGGTAAACTAGAGTGACTTTTCTTGTAGTTTAGTAAAATATTAATTACTATTTTTGTAATTTTTAAAATATTATTAATCACTTCTCTTATTTAAGTTTTGTATTAAATTAGTCTAATTATTAAATTTTTGTTCAGCTGTGTCTTATTTATCGTGTTTTTTAAATAAATTTTTATGATCTAATTTGTTTATTATGTAAAACTCATCGAGTTTGTGTCATATATAAAATTTATATTCATCTGATACATGTAATTAAGTGATTGAATAACATTTATTCAACAATATTTTTTTAAATTATAATTTTTATTTATTTATTTATTATGAGATCTTATTCAATTACTAATTTATCGATATTAGACGAATCTAAATTTTACATACTAAATAAACTCGACGAATCCTACGTAATAAACGGATTGAATTATAAAAATTTATTTTTAAAAAATATTAAGGCACTGCTGAGCAAAAATTTAATAGTTGAATTAATTTGATACAAAACTTAAATCAAATAAAAAGTTAATGACATTTCAAAAATTACCAGACTGATTATCGATATTTTACTAAATCTGTAATTTACTCTAATATTTATAAAACATTTAGAAATGTTTTGATATTTAAAAAAATTTGTGGAGGTTAGGATGACCTATTATAATAGCATCCTCAGTCTTCTCTCGTGCGCGCTCACACAACAATTGATCACGAACTTGGAGATAGAAGCAGCAGAAATTGGGTGAAAACACTTGGTGGGAGAAGAAGCAGAAATGGGATTCACGCAAATCCTCCCAATTCCCAAAATTAGGGTTCCAAATCGAGCGGTACCGACAAAAATCACCCAAGCAACTTCACTTTCTTGCACCACCATCTCAATTTCCCAGATTCCATCAATCTTCTCAAACTCATCTTCTCCCAACACCAAAACAAAACCCCATTGGAATCCAAAGAACAACCCCCCACACGAAACGATCGGTAATCGCACAGACACCGCCAATTTTCCCAGCATGTCCGAGATCACGGAGGCATCGAAAGCCCAGAAAATTCACCTTCGGCTTCAAACGCTCGGACCGTTTTTCAGAATCACTGCGAAAAGCTTGGAAACCAGGAAGGAGATAGGGAGGGCGGAAGGGGTGATTAGGGTTTGGTTGGGAGGAAGGATTCTTCACCTGGACTCCATAAAGTTGCGGCGGGAGACTTTGGGGATGGAAAGGTCAATCTTCGGCATCGGGTTGTTCATCGGAGCCGTTGCCGTCCGGTACGGCTACGACTGTGGTTGCAAGACGGCTGAGTTACTTGCCATCAATGACTCCGATCTTTATCATTCCAAGGTTCTTCTCTGCCGAACTCTCCTATATATCATGTTTGATACTAGCAATTGGCCATTGCTCTTTTTTAAACGCACTTTATATATCATTTAATTAAATATATGAAATTAAAATTACACAGTAAATTGCCAAATAAAAATATATAAAATTAAAAAAAACTTTTTTGAGTTTTTAGCTGGCGAAACGAAACCATGATTGTGATTATAGCAAAAAGGATAAAATTGTAAAGTTATTGATAACTAAAGGTAAAATTGTAATTGACAGGAGGAGGAGGAGCATCCAAAAAGCTTTTTAAGTTGGCAACCAAATAAAGTCATCATTGAGCATTTTTTGTGCAGCTGATTTTTAAAATTTATATGATATTGCTGAAAATATGCAATTATAATTTTAAACAGAAATTATAAATATTTATTAATTAAGTTATAAATTTATAATTTAATTAATAAATTTTTCTTTGTCAATTTAACATCAAATACTATAAACAAAAAGCATAAGGAGATTTGTTTGGATGTTCTTAACTTTTTTGATAAATTATAAGTTAAAATCTAAAAATTTAGCTAACTCATTTGATTTGAGTTGGTGTTTGTGTGTCAACTCAGCTGGTTAGGTTTTACAACAGAATTGGATTCGAGTCGGTGCGCGAAGTGACTGGTTCATCGATTAAGGACATACCCGACATGCTGGTTTGGGGCGGAGTTGGGACCCGAATGGATGCCACCATCACAGAGCTCCTACTCAAGTGGTGCACCAGATTTAAGCCTCGGAATTAATTTCCATTTTCTACACTTTTTTTATTTTTTATGAACCATTGTGCTGCTAATTTTGAAATGAAAAGAAAGAAAAAAGGAAAAGAAAAAAAAAATTGATTGCTGAGAAGACACCAAGTTTGCGTATGTTTGTGCAGTGGAAATTAATTTTACAGAAATAATTCTTGATGTAACTATTTCATTTCATCTTACCATTGGCATGTGTTGAAAAAAATAATAAATAAAATATATATAATAATAATAATAATAAGTGTAAAAAATACTAAGCAGCGTCATTTAAATTGGGCATTTAACTCGTCGTGCCACTCAAGACCTGGACTATCTTGGATTGGCCTGGCCAATATTTAAAAATTCGACTTGGATCTAAATTTTTGGTAAAAAAAACTTTGAAGGTTTCTTACATATACCGTTTTGAACGTTAAGTTTATGAATTGGCTAAGCCAGAATTTACTTGTTCGGACATTTATTTATTGAGTTATTTTTAAAAATTATGAGAGTTTCTTGCTATTGTAAGAGTTTGCGGGCTTGGCCCAAGATTGACCAATAAAATTAGTTAGGATTAGGACGAAATATAACGAGGTCTATAAATAATAGAATTGTACGTGAAGTGAGTTGAGATGAATTGTGACAAAATTTTCAATCAACGGCAATTTAATCACAAATTCTTATTTAGTGAGCCTAAATATTGAATTTAGAATATTCTTATTTTTAGTTTTAAAAATAAAATAATTATTGTGCAAAGACACAACATCATCAAAGTTATCTTTTCATAATTTTTAGGCCCAAGATCTAACATTGAAGAAAAATAATTATTTATCAATAAAAGTCCTAACACAATAACATGTTCTCGGTACCACCACTTTTAAAAATATCTAAAAACACTTACCAACTCATTTTATTCATAACCCACATAAAAAAAAAAATTGTTTCTCATGACATATTATTTATTCTTAAAAAAATTATTTTAAAAGAAGAATTAAATTAGTTCATTCTGATCAATAGAATTAAATCGACGACACAAACGTTAAAATTCTTTTCTTTAAATTTTATCTTTAAATGTGATCTCAAAGTATCATATGATAATTTTATATAGTATTTTTATTTAATTTTGTATTAGTAGACTTTATAATAGATATATAATAATTTATTTTTATTAAATTATTAAAACATAAAAAATAGTACGAGACGTCATTTATGTGCCACCTAATAATTTGCCACGGATCAATGTTCCCGCCAGTAAACACAAGTCTACAAGACTACTTGTTGATGTATATATAAATGCCTTCGTCTCCAAACTCTCTCTCTCTCTCTCTCTCTCTCTCTCTCTCTCTCCATACGCACAAGGCAAACGCAGAATCTTCTAGCATCTCTTCAATCGCACCAGATAAACAATACCAAACACAGCGGTGTATCGATTCAAGATGAAAAGATGTAAGTGCTTCTATTCAATCTACAACTTTCATCGAATTTGTTTTAATTTCGCAAATTTCTCATCCACTGTTCTTGTTCTTGTTCTTTTTCCTTAATTTTCCTTTTTTCGTTTTCTTTTCTTGTTCAATTACCGACATTGATTGATTTTCATGAATGCGCAGCGGCTTCGTATAGCTACAGAACCGAATTACTGGAAAACTACGTAGAACAAGGTTTGTGTGATAAAAGGTACTTTTCCCTTTTTTCTCCAAATTTCCTTCGCGTTTTGTAATTATTCTATCTTATCTTCCTCAGTTTGGATCCATATTACTTTTGGAAAGTAAATAAACTTAAATTAATCTTGATGTTGTTTTGATTTCGTCGTTACAGAAAGCAAATTAGAGTGAAGGCATTATTTGAAATTATCAAGGCTTTTAACCACGACACAAATCACGAGGTTGCACAAACAAAGTATGTCATCATTTCTTTTTCTTCTTGTTCTTCTTTTAAATTTTATTTTTTTCCTTTAAATATGATGAATTCTTGGATTGGTAGTTTGATGATTGGAATGGTTTTTCTTGCAGATTTGCCACTATAATGTTTCACTGTCTCGAATTGGTAAAGAAGGGTTCTGTTAAGGAGATTTGTTTGGCAACTAAAGCCATTGGTTTGTTTAGACTTTCTAACTACTTGTAACAAATTCTATCTTTAAGGAAAAAGATTCAACTCAGATTGCAATTGTAGTTCTTTGACGTTGATTTGCAGGATTATTAGCGCTGATTCTTGGTCCCGGAGATAAAGCACACGAATTATATAAGGAATCACTTTCCACGTATTCCCAAGCCCTCGAAGTTGAAATTCAGTCTGTAAAAGTAAGATTTCAATTATAATATCCATTATCTTTTTTCATATCTCAGAGTTCCTGAACCATTTTTTAAAGCCGCCTCACAAAAATTGATAACACGTGCAAGATTTTGAATTTAAAACTTTAGAGTGAGCAAATTTTTAAATTCCAAACCTTGACCAGCAAGATATAAACCCAATATTTTACTGCAATTTCTTATCGAGTCATATTGAATTTCTGGCACAGGTATTGGAATGTTTAGCTATTGTGACTCTAGTTGGTGCAAAAGATTTTTATGATACTGAAAGATCCATGAAAACTATATGGGAATTCGTTCATTCTAATCTGGGCTCCAATGTACGTACTTCATCCGCCTGTTGTTCTCTCTCGCATTTAAGTTGTTCCAACTATTCAATGCTACCCATCCTATAATTATGAAAATAAATTGATTCAACCACCCTGGGTAATTTCAGAGCAATATGTGGCATTGTTTACTTGATATTGTGCTGCTCTCATGTAATCATGTAACGAAAAATATTTGGCGTGAAATAATATTGGTCCACCTTTGTTAGGTAGATAGAAAACAAAAATTGGCCACTTAGTGTGCCTTATATATTTTTATTTGTTAAAAGTATCACATAAATAATGTCACATGATACTTCAATAATATCTAATAATTTCCCACCCCACAATACCTACTGTCTCATTGGTATAAACTTTCAATGCCAAATGTATGGTGGGTTCCACAATGTGAATCATTGAGAAATTATGTATTGTTCACTCATCTTGTCAAGTGAGTTAACAAAATAGCACTCCGAATATAGTTGCGCATCTAGTCTATTTTTCGTTTTTAATAAACTTTTTTCAATATTAACCCAAACAAGAATATATTTTAGATTCATCTCGTCACGAAAAATCAAAATAAAAAGACTTTGACTAAATAATAAAAAAATCAAATAAGACAAAAAAGTCCATTAATAATCCGTGTAACTTTTTTTCTGTCTCAAGTGAATTTCTTTTAACCTCAACACAAATAATCATGCTTTTAGATTTTTCTCGTCATGAGAACGGAAAATTTTTAAAATTTTATACAAAAAGTAAAAAAGAATTCAGAAAAAGTGAAAATAATAATAATAATAGTAAGCGTGGGCTTTTTTAGACCAAATTCACACTTGAACTCCCAATGATCCTGCTTCATGTATGCATTTCAAGTCCTTGAATTCAAAGTGTGAGTGGCTAGCACTTCCCAAAATCCTGGTTTTCCCACTCAAATTGTGTTTATAACTCTTTTCCCTTCACTGAGTTAATTATCTGGTGATGATGGGGTTTCTGGTGATGATGGGTTTTGGAGTTTGGACTTTAACAGCTAAAAGCACTTTGTTTCCCTCGCAGATAATTTCAAATAAGGTGGCAGAACATGTTTTAGCTGCAGCAATATCTGCTTGGTCATTCCTTCTTGCAACAATGGACCAATCGAGACTTGATCACAAGTACTGGCAAGGGTAAAAATTAGAAACTCACATTTCTATTCATAAGCAGCCAATATAGGGAAAAAAAAATAGACTTCATTTAGGAGAAAAAATAATGACCTTATTTATACTGATTAATACAGGGCAATATCCTACCTACTGACTCTTCTAGAAGAGTGGGGATCTGCACGTGCCGCATGTGTTGAAGCACTGGCTATAATATTTGAAAAGGGCTGTGTCGAGAAGTTCTCAAGTGAAGCTTATAAGGTCTTTTTTCATAGCTTACTTCATGAAGGGGATACAACTTCGTGTCTACAGGAATGGAAGCACGAAATCGTAGCAAAAATAAAAAAATCGTGTGGCCCCAATTGGGAGGGTTTAAAAATCTTTGAGGTACTGCTTTATTTCGTAAATGTTGATTGTACATATCTATTATCTTGTGCGTATTCCTCTGGTATAATGATCTGAGGTTATTTGTTTCTAGGACGAATATAGATTGGAAATCTCTGTGAGCATTTATGGGAATAGCCTAACATTTTCAACAATGTCTCAGTTGAAAAAGGTATCTTGTCATTTTCTTTTTGTTATGTATATCTGCTTATTAGGGTTTAAATGTTGGTTTCTCTTACAAACTTCCCAAATTCACTAACAGATAAAGCTTCTAAAGCAATTTCTGGGAGATGGATTTGGAATGCACATGCTGGTTGGTTTCTCTCCTCTTAAGTAACCATTCTGCTTGTTTTTCCTTTGACATATATTGTAGTATATTGTTGGCATGTAAAATCTTTGATTATTCAACCAGGAAAATGAGGTACTTCACCGAGTCTTTGACTTCGAACCGAAAGATGATCCGATTTTCCCTGAAATGTATATGTCTGAACCTGAAGAGGTGAGTTACATTCAATTTAGATTCTTCTTTCTGAACAATGATATTTGATCTTCATATTTTATTGCTTCAGTAGAATTTTGATTGTGTTCCCTTTTGAGATTCAGTGATGTCTAGCACTCATTTGGTTTTGTAGGTTAATGTTCGATACTTCTCACCTGACATAAGAAACGACAAGTGCTTTCTGGTACTTTATATTTACAGCCTCTTTTTTTCTTTTTTGCCCTCTTGAACTTTAAAAGTGTCTATTACAAATTTGGGATCAATTAGGGAAAGGGAAACATCCTAATAGCCGTGAATCTATTTCTCTCGCATTTTCATTTCCTTGCACTTTCTGATATCAAAACAGATTTTTTTTCCTTTTTTCATTTTCATTCATTTTGTTCTGATTTCTAATTCTATTAATGATTTAGATACATAGAAAACCCTCTCATATGCCCTTTCCATCAAGTCTTAACCTTAATTTAGGTGTTCAGTAAGTATTGGCATTTACGTGTTATACTCTCCGAACAGAGACATGAAAGGTCACCCAACTCTCTGTTAAGCAAGGCAAGGACTCAGCTGATGAACAAGAAGCGCATGCTAGCACAGGTATTTATTGTGTGTTTTGAACTCTATTCTCCAACTATTAATGCCAAACCACCGACCAATTAAATAATGTTTTCTCAGAACTAAGTCATTCCCTTCTACCCTCTGAATTGGCACCTTCAAAACTTATCCTCAAAAGTACTTTAAGACAGCCATTAATTGACAATGTCAAACATGAACGGGTTTTATTAGCTAAAATTTGTTAGGTACTATGTTAATCAGAACAACAGATTCTCACCGAAAATTCATTCTTCTAAATTCTGCTGCACCTTTATTTATTTGATTGTTGGATTTTGTTATGTTTTCATGGGCTTAGGAGATGAAGATTGGTGACTTAATAGGTTAAGGACATGCCTGGAACGGTGTAAAACATTTGTGCGGTGCTTCCAGGTTAGCTGCAAATCTGCATTTGCAAATTACACAGTTATACGATTTCTGCCAGTTTTGTGGATGGGGAAAGTTTGATTTAATACCTTTCCCCATCAAAATTTTGCTATTTCGTTGGTCTTTGCTTGATTGGATTGATTTGTAAAGCTGCTGC
>JAOTRH010000020.1:2589885-2594885 GCA_034768845.1 Heliamphora exappendiculata | reverse complement strand
GATTTCCAACCATAAAGTATCTACAGATACAAAGCTTCACCTATAAGGTAAACATACAGGCGATGGTGATGCAGGCAACCATTACTACATTACTTGCTAGTCATAACAAGATCCCCTCCTATGTTGATGGACTCGTGCATGGGTGTTGGGTACGGATATGTGTTTACTCAAATTTCTAAGTATGCTTCAAGTCAAAATATCATATACATATTCTATACCCTTATCCAAGTGTCGAATGCACGACACGGGTATTTTACACATTTAGAATAGTCAATGTAACATAGATCTCTTCACAGGAGAAGGCAGGAAAGCAATCCCTAAGAACACTCGCACTTGGGACCCAAATTGGAAGGATCTTGTTAACACAATAAAAAATAGACATCATTAAAGAACTTGGTGGGTTTATTCGTTCATGAAACAACAAAAGGAATGAGCATAAGATCGGTGTGTACCACATACCGTTGACACAGTTATTCTCTTTGGAGACAGCTGAAATGGAGGCCCTATCATGATATGGATAGCCTCTACCAGGGCAGTATAATTATTCAATGGTTCCCCCATTCCCTGCATACATAAATGACCCATTTCAACTACACAGGAGTCATAGAGTATAGCGAGAAGTATGACAAACACCCTAGCTTGAAAAGTGAAAAACAAAAACAAATATTTTAACGGTTTTGGTCCCACAATTTTAATTCTTCTAGATATGGTTAGTTATTTTTCAACAAAAAATTATAAAATAAAAAAAACGTACATAATTCATTAAGCAATGTTGTGGATTAAATAGGGGGAAAAAGGACACACCGAATGCACAAGATTCCTGCTTACTGCATGGTTTGGAAAAGATAGTAGGTAGGTTACCCCCACTTTTAATGGAAAGGTTGATACTCGTAACACAAACCTACACCAAAATACTGAAAGCCTACAGTACTTCCCAGTGTATAGTACTTCCCATCAAAGCCAAAGTGACAGCGGCAAAATTAGCTACTCGAAGAAAGGAGGGTATTTATTCATCTTAAGTGTTTGTATGAGTTTGAATGGTGAACTACTAAATGGATATAAAAGTTCTTGCTTTTGTAGGCATTATCGACTTTTCCACTTATTTAGGCAGAAAAATCACCATCTTTACCATCATCAAGGCCGCCACCACCACCACCACCACTAGCATGAACTCCATGTCTACAAACAATGCATAACCACAAAAAAATACTGCTATAAATTTCACTGCATAAAGGTAAAGACCATCTACACCAATAGGCAGTAGAAGCCATTACCTCATCCATGTTACTGCCACTGAGCCACAACACTAATACAATCACAACCTCCACACTTGTCACCACCTTCATCACTTCCATAGTGCACGAATGAATTTACTCAAGTGGAATCTAGGCACCATCATCAACATAGCACCACAGCACCATTAAGGGCCACTGCCTCTGCTGCTGCCACCATTGTTGTTGATAGTAGGCATAGACCAAATACACATGTTCTACTTAGCCACCAGCTTTGTTTTTCTTTTACTAATCTAATATTATTCTACAAAAAAATCATCTTACTGAACAAAAAACACTGAATTTTTGCTTTGGTAATGAGCTAAAAGAATTTGCCAATAGGGGGAAAAGAATGAAGCTAAAATAAAAGGAAAGACTAAGAAACAAAGAGAGAGATTGCTTCCAATGTGTTTCACGGACTTTTGCAGAACTCAAAGTAAATGGGGCCTTCATTTTCTGTTTCCATACGAGTATGTTCCCATGATTTCTCAAATTAAATGAATAAAAATCTTTAAACCATTAAATCACATAAACAGGGAGAACTTATTAATACCTTGCCACCTTAAAAACGACATAATAAGCTTTTCGCTACGAAGCTTTAGGTTACAGAGTAAGCAGGAACAGTTTTAGACATGAACAACCATATGAAAATTTGACATCTGATCCATCAGCCAAGTACTTTTCTACTATGGCAAGACCCTAGAAAAAGGACAACAAATGAATTACCATGAAGACAACATTGCGTATCCGTGATAAGGAAGAGGCATGCACCAATTGTTCCACAATTTCTCCTGATGAAAGATTGGTTTTAAATCCCATGCTTCCAGTCGCACAGAATTTGCAACCCATTTTGCAACCAACCTGTAGCAGAAAAACAAAGAAACAAAAACCCACAGAGCAAGTGGTACTACAATTTAATCGACTAAAAAAGATTCAACTAGTGGGCACTGGATAGGCTTTAAAATGTCAGATGCAGAATAAAAACAGGTTTAAAAGGAATGATCCGGTCTCCTGTTTGTACAAACTCTCAAAAATAATGCATGGAATCTGCACCAGAGATCGTTGTGAACTATCCAGAACTTAACCAAATTAGCATTCTCATCAAAACTAACCAACTTGCAAGGAATAGTTCATTTTGTACAATTAAGAAATAAAGCCACCTGAGAGGATACGCACAAGGTTGACCTTGGACCACCAGGACGAGGTTGTCCACCATATTTTCCCAATCGCGTGTCATACCTCATTATCACAGCTTCCACAAATGCTCCATTCTGATCAGAGAATAAGAAACACAACAGGGTCTATCATCCAAAAACAAAAATGCTATGTACCCATAAATCAAGCCCATAATTGCATCCACAATTTAAAATGAATGGTTCATATTCAATTATGTGTAGTGTGGGCCAAACTTCAACTGAACCTGGACTATTCTTTTTGAATTGTGGGTAAAAGAATGGGTAAGCTTAACAAATATGTAGAATTACTGATCCAGAAAAGCAAAGCGACCAACAGGGACTACTACATTTCTTTCCTTACACTAGTACCTCTAATTAACAAGGACAAAATATGTATGCCAACACTAACTGCGCATGGTCAAAAATAGTAAAACATTGCCAATCATGATGAGAAAATAAAGAGAACTGATGAACTGGTGCCACTGCATTAACTATCGAGCATTGAGGGGAAAAAGGCAAGAAAATTAGTAACAAATAAATGGAACAATTTACATAGTAGGATCTGTGTATATTGTGGTTTTGATAACGTACATCTATTGGCAATAATATCAAAAATATCAGCGATAGCTAAACTAGGATCACTGTTTTGCATAACATGAATCAATGAAATTTAAGGATACTGGATTCTGAAACACAAACTCAGCAGTAGGCGAGATAGGATTGGCAGAAAAGAAAGAAACGGCCAATATATTAAGAAAACAGAAAGAAATAGTTCCAATCAAACATGAAATTGCTGGAATTGAGTTTCTGCTTCCAATAAGTGGCCAGAAATGATCAAATGTAGTGCCCTAATTAATCAGTTCAGAAGCACAAAAATTACAACTCAATCATCACAACATTAGATTTTTTTTTTTAAAAAAATGTAAGGTAATGTTTGGTTCAATGAAATAATTTTGTATAGAAATGGACTGATAATTCTTTGGTATCTGTGTTAAAATTCCATTAAAAAGAACAACAGTGATTAGTTTTAGAATTGAATATTCGATCATTTTCTGGCTAACCAAACACTGAAATTGATCTTCGGACCGAATATCATTCAATTCATTCCAATAAACCAAAAATAGAATAACGTGTCTTAGATAGCAAGGTTTTTTTTTTTTTTTTTGAGGAGGATAAGAATAAGAAAGAAGGGAAGACAGAGAGAAAGTACCTGCAACTTAATGAGGAGCTTGGTAGTGACCTCGTCGCTGGAATCGGCGACGAAGTGAACAGTGGAAGTAGAACGTTGGAACTTCGCTCGAAGAAGAGGATAAGCCGACGATGGCAACGAAGGAACTTCATCCCATTCACAGTTTGGGTTCTGAATTACATACCTATATGTGCACACAATAAACACAGAAAACCATGTCATCATACATACATAAATACATCAATTCAACTCCGTACACAGTTACACTACAGAACCAACCACCTATCACTATTTTTTACCGGTAGAAACTGTGCTCTTACCGATAAAAACATTGATCGGTAGTTGATTCTGAGGTTTAACTCAATACCTAAACTTTTCACACACACACACACACACTTTATATGCGGGGGGGGAGAGAGGAGGGAGAGACAGATTTTACTTCCATATGAGAGGGATGAAGTGGGTGTTGATTCCGGCGTTTTCGAATTCGGTTCGAACCTCGGCAGCATCAAAGATTGATCGAAATTGCATCCTCTACCTACCTCCAAAATCTAGATTTCGAGTTCGATTCGTGCATTTCGTGTCGTAAGACTCTTGCTGGAAGGGGCGAAGCGAGCCTCTTCCTCGGCGAAATAATAATGCTTGCAAATCCCTAATTTTATTTTCTGGAAGACGAGGAAATTGTTACACAGTTACAGGCTTACAGCAGAGATCCTTTCCTTCTCAAAGTAGCATGTGGGTGTGTATGGTCTAAAATAATGGTTTATTTATTTGTTTTATTTTATTATTTTTTATTTTAATAATTTTTTATTTGATTAAATTATTATAATTTTAAAAATTTATTAAGATAAATTGAAAATTAATTTTTTTTACAAAAATATAAAATAATAAAATAATCCAACAATTTAGATTTTATATTATATATTTTTGCCTTTAGTGTATTTTATTCGTATTTTGATAAAAAATAATATTTTTTCCATTTCTCTATTAAACAATTCGAAAAACTGAGATACAATGACATATTATCTTTATAAGAATCTTAAACATATTCAATATATTGAGATACAATGACATATTATTTTTATAATAAATAATTTTACATTACATGATTAGTTCTTTTTATTAGACTAAATGCCTCTTTAAAATATCTAAAAAGTTTAGTTTATAGGAGATTTAATTTTTTCAAAAAAGTTTTTTTATAAAAATTGGATGATTCTTATACTTTTTTTTATTTTTTTGTTTTTTTATTAAAATATCTAAAATGATTTTACTTTTAGTTTTTAAATTATAGTGTTTAGAATATTAGCATGATATATATATATTTTTTTTTGTGAGTAAAGTTTACTTTTTTAAGTAAGAGTATTA
>JAOTRH010000020.1:2571204-2589875 GCA_034768845.1 Heliamphora exappendiculata | reverse complement strand
TTTGTTTGAAAAAAAGTTAAAGTATTTAGAATATGTATTGATTTTTTTTTAAATTTAAGAAATAAAAATAATTAATTAATTTTTTAAAAAACCAAATAAAGTAGCTTAAAAAACCAAATAAAGCAGCCTAAAAATCAATATTTTTTGCAAAAAGTCAATTTTAAAACTATCCCAAACAGGCCCTAAAAACATGTGAAACTCATCACCTAATTTTTTTCCTCATATAACTAATTTTATATTTGTTTGTATTGAATTGAATTGTTAGTTTTCCTACAAATAAAAGTAATTTTTTATATAATACAAATAATATTTAATATATATTCCCATTTATTATCATATGATAATAAAAAAACATATAAGACTACTCAGTTACGTATTAATTATCATTTATATTCCTTCTAATTTAATCACACATAGTAAAAATGGCCCAATTATTCATCGTTAATTTTGTTACGCTTAGGTTGATCATGATTTTTATTTGTTTATTTATTTAAATAATTAAAGAAGGACAAATAAAGAAAATAAAAAAGAATTGAATATTTCTTAAATCACAGTTGTTGCATTTTTCCAAAAGTGAAGATAATTATAAATAAAAAAAACTCCAATGCTCGTATTCTATAATGTTAATATTCTCTCTCAAAAAACAAATATATTAAGCATTATTAATTGAAAAAATGTTAGTTTGGTAAAACTATATAAAAAGATTTTTTTTTCCTTTTATGTAAGCTAACCAAAGAAGATAGAAGACAAATAATTAATTTCTCTCTTGTTTATTCAAATGTGATGAAGAAAAAGTATAATATTATTTTATAATAATTTAAATAATTGTTTTCTCATGAGTTTTCAAACGAACTGTTAATAAAATAAGGTTTTATAAATGGATTAAGACCATAATTAATAATTATTGTGTGCGGTAATCCTATCAATTTGAGGATTATAAATCCCTTCGGTCTCGTTTTTTAACGTAGTTTTAATCTAGACATTTGATTTAAAATTATTTTAAGTTAAATAAAAAATTCGTTTAGTGAATGCCAAATTAAAGCCTTTAGCTTAAAGTCACTTTAAGTCAAAAAATAAAAAATAAAAAAGACAAAAAGCTTTAAATCAAAAAAAATATTATAATTTTTTTAAAAATATTTTATATAATTTTATATTCAATATGGATCTTATTTGATAAGTTTTGACGAAATTTTAAAAATATAATTTTTATAAAAAATCGAATGTGTAAATTGTATTTTATATATAAGTATTTTAGATTAATAAATAAAAAGACAAAAGAATTTAAATTAAAAAATAAAATTAAGAAAAATTTATAGATTAGTCATTTTTTTAGACCTCATAAAAGATTTAGTCTCAACATTTTTATTTTAAGAGATTTGATCATATTAAGTTTGAATAATTATATTATATTTAAGTTGTTCATATTTAAGAGTTAATCATTTTTTTTTGGACAAGCAAAAAACGCAAGTGATACATTTATAAAGTTATCATAACTATTGAGAATAAAAAAAGATGTATTTTTTATTTAACTGAAATTTTAGTTTTATGAACTGATAAATGTATTTCTTATTGCATTAAATTAAAACTGTGAAAAAAATTACTACGAGATTAAAACTCTATTATTAGTTGATAATAGAAGTTGGGATTAATTGAGTTTTAACCATCTTTTAGAAGGATGTAAGAGTTTTAGTCTCACTCTTTTTTATGTATTGAATTTAGTTTTTTTTTTAAATTTAATAATTTTTTGGTCCAATATGCTCTTTATCAATAGGTGCAATATTTTTTATTTAATTTTCTTGATTCTATGATGCATTATCCCCTTTACAAACCAGTGCAACATTTCTCATTTAATTCCATTGATTCTTGACCTGGTAAGTAGCCTGCTTGTATATGAAAAAAAAATTTACTTTCCCTTGATTTAACCTGGCAGTTACACAAATGTGGAGAATGAAAAATATCTTCCATTTGAACGAGACAACACAACAAATTTAGTTGAATATTGAAAATTAACACTTTTTTTTTCTTAGAATAAATTTCAACACATCTTTATCAGATGTGGCATACTCCCTAACTCCATTTATCAAAGAAAAATTCAAACGGTACAAGAATATTAATGAACAAAATGAATATAATCACTCCGAACACAAATGATACATTTTGTTAATTTTATTGATACCTTTATTAATGAACAAGATGCGTAGAATTACTCTATACACAAATGATACATTCTGTTTGTTTGTTAATCTTACTGATATATTTATCAATACGTCAAAAAATTATATAAATTCAACTCTAAAAATCACATCCAAGACGAACATAAATGATATATTCTATCTGTTTCTTAATCTTACTGATACCTTTATTAGTACGCCAAAAAATTACATAAATTTAACTTCAAAAATCACATCTAAGACAAACACAAATGATACATTCTATTTCTTTCTTAATCTTACTGATACCTTTATCAGTATCCCAAAAAATTACATATATTCAACTTCAAAAATCACTTCCGAGACAAACACAAATGATACAATTTGTGTTATCGTTAATTGAAACGATACATTTATCATTGCGATATAAACATTACAAATCGTTCCAAATAATTGACGCACAAATACAATAGAAATGGTAAATATGAGTGCAAAGTATTCCAAAAAGAAATTATACTTGAATATCACATTTTGTCCCTAAATCACTAGAGCTCGTCTTCCATTTTAAACATAATTCGTCGTCTCTTTCAAACCAAAGTCGCCGTCACTTTCAAACCTAGGTTGTTGTTGTAGTCATCTTTCCTCTTAGTCGTAATACTTCTGGTTTAAATAGACAATATATGTTTCTTCCAAGTTATCTTCCCTCTCAGTCGTAATGCTTCTGGTTTAAATAGGCAATATATGTTTTTTTCATTCGTAGTGACACAACTTATATTCTATGAGTTCATAATTTCAACTATATAAAAATTTCATGAGATGAGAGTTTGAATTTGTTAACCCTCCTCACTTGACGGGTAAAAAATATTTACTCTATTATTAGTCTTAGTCTAAATTATAAAACTCACCATGCATTTAACAATAGAGCTCACTGTATAAATAAATAAAAGAGTGTAGGAGAAAGCCACTTTTCTTGGAGGTCATGAAAAAAGAGAGATAATGCTGACTAAAGGTGTGCATCCGTTGAATTAGAGCGGTGTGGAAGAAAAAAATTTAACTAATTCATCTTTGGCGGGTAACGATATTTTCAATTCACTGTCAACTCACTAATTATCAAAATCAACAAGTTGGATGGTTTTTTTGTGTGATTTCAACTAACAATTTAAATGGTTTAGCAAATTGAAAAATTATAAAATTTCAAGATTATTTTTTAAAATTAGTTTATGAAAAATAAAAAATCTATTGCATTTTTTTCAAAAAAATTATATTTAGCACGTTAAACAAAAAACTAACTAAAAATATTATTAATCATTCAACAATAATAATAGTAATAACATAATTAACTATCTCTAACAAAAATATTTACAATTCATACTTTTATAAAAAAAATATTCACAATAAATAAAATAATGATTAAGATCATAAATATTTTAATTTATTCCTTATAAATTATATATATATATATATATGTATATAATGTTGAAATTTATCGTATGTAAAAATATAATAACTAATATATATTATAGGCAAATTGAATTGATGTTAGATTAAAAAAACATAAATTCACAATCAAACTACTTTTTTTTATTGTTTTATTTAATTCACATAACCTAACTCATTCACTCACGCAATATGCAAAAATTAGGTTGAATTGAATTTACTAATTAAAGCTAATTAATTGGTCTTTTGCACATCCGTCATGCTGGCAGGTAAATGAGTTGAAAATGGAACAGATCAAAAGTCAAATACCATGACAATTTGATCACAACTTGCTAGCTCAACATCTCAGTTCAACCCTAATCTGAAAAGCTTACCTTAATTTTTCCCCAGAAATGTCATATTCCAAACAGGTAAAAGCTTTGACAATCTCATCATAATCACCCACTTTTTGTTTGTCAACTGATCATTGTATGAGATAATTATACACTTTTGACTCTCTTTTTTTTTTTTTTTTGTTATGTGGGAGATTGGCTTAGGCCAAAAAAATATGTAATACCCATTTCTAAAAGTTTATTTTCTCCAACTATTTAATCACTTATTTATCTCCTGATCAAATTAAATTGAATAATTCGAATTTTGTATTAATAATATCTCCACTGTATAATATTATCATAATCATGTTCTGAATTACTTTTCTTTCCTACTCAACGATTAATGACCTTGTTTGGACTAAATGTTGAGAGTTTTGCTTATTTTTGTCTTTTATGAATTTTTTTATTTTTTAACTAAAAATTTTTATTTTTCAAAATCGTCTCGATGAGATGAACCTAAAAAGTAAAAAAAAATCTGATCAATAAAATAATAAGTAACATAAATTTTGGTTTATTGGCTTATTTTTATTTTTTTGAATTTATTTTATATTTTGATCAAAAAGATTTATTTTTTTGGCTCATCTCAATGGAAGGGGTCAAGAAGTTTAATTATTTGACTAAATGATGAAAAAATTCACTAAAAACGAAAATAAATCAAATCAAATAAGCAATTATTCCAAACAGGGCCAATAACACCTTTATAATTCTTAGTATATTCTTTGCTACATACTAACTAAACATGACTTAAAAATCTTTCACTATATAAAATACTATTCATGACCTCTTAATATAAAAAATTATACAGTGCCCATAGTATTATTACTTATTTCTCCAGTGATATTCAATTCAACCAAAATTATCAAACAAGCCCATTGAGTCCCATTTTATTTTATGAAATAGTAATAAATAGATAAATAATTTCACAAAATATATAATTTTACAAGGCTAGTATTAAAATAATTACTCATACTACATTTCTTTAAGTATTACATGCTATACATTTTGTGAAATTGTTTTATCTATTAAGTATATAATTATTTCATCATTAATAGATTATACATCTTGTGAAATTGTTTATCTATTAGATATATAATCGTTTCACCATCAATATGTCATGCATATTATGAAATTATTTATCTAATAAATATATGATTATTTTATATTAGTTTTATATTTTAAGTTGTTTCAGCTAATTTACGCATGTTTCGACTAATTTTTGAATAATTAATTTCACTATTTACTAAAAATAAATTTTATTAAAATTGAAACAAAACTCACGTGCTTACTAACACCACAAGAATTGTTATACTTATAAGTTTTCAAATCTAAAATCTTAGAATAAACAAATCTTCAAGTGATTTTTCTTAAAAAATAATATTTGCACAGAAAATAATTGAACGAGCAAAGTCAAAATTTTAATCTTTGTTTTTACTTGTGTCTCGTCGGTCATTCTTCACGGATGCAACAGCTCTCTCTCTCTCCTTCTTTTTTCTCTCATTATACACTGGTAAATTTTGATGAACTGCTCCAAATTTATTACGATCAACCCTTGATAAGATTGATCTTAACCCCATTTTACACTTGAACAAGGGAAATTAAAGAATAACAACAACATTCATATCAACCAATTTCGAATCCCTAACTTCAAATTTCTCGTCGTGGGAGATTAGAATTGGTCTCCTTCCAGATTTGGTAAGTGTTGGAACCAATCTGCCTGGATCCATTTGCAGCGGAAGCCGATGCGAGCACTGAACCGCCGTTGAAGCCACGCGAGCGAGGGGATTCCATGGCCGATCGCTGGTCCAGGAAATGATCCACCGCGGCCGGCGGAAGAAACTCCGATCGCATGCGGCGGTGGTGGGAGGAGCCGTCGAGCGAGGCCGGCGGCGCGATCAATACGTGGTAGCTCCGGTTAGAACCGTCGGAGAGGCACCGGTAGCTGTGGCGGGGCCTCTGCTTCTTCAGGGCGTGGAGGAGCATCGGAATTAAGCCTTCCATGCCTTTGCTGAGCTCGATCTTCTTCTTCTTTCTCGCTACTTTAGGAATGCTTTCAAACTTTTGATCTTTAAAGTTTTGTGATGATCTAACAACAAAGTCTTTGGCCAAAGATTTATATACTGGCGGAGGTGGACTGAAATGATAAGTAAGGAAAGTTCCAGGGTGAGGAGGCTAGCTTTAATGACATTCATATCCTTCAAAACGCAAAAGGAAATAAAGAAATTCTATTTTAAGTTGCACAATTACAAATATTAATGTAATAAATTTTGTATAAATTTTATTTAAATTCAATGCTTGAAATGGTCAAACAGTAAGATATTATGTTTTTGCAGACGTCACGTGGCAAATGTTTTAGGTAAATGCTAATCGAAACTATTTGACTGTAGTTAATGGGTATATAACGTATAGATATTTATACAAAGTGTATTGATATTTGTAAAAGTGGTAAATTTCACACTAAAAAATATATTAATATTAAAATAATTTTGCCTCTATTAAACTATTATTCAAATTCCATTGGACTTTTTTTAACAGCACTCAATGTTTTAAGTTAGTATTTTTTTTTACAATTTTGGTACTTAATATTTGTTTAAAAAAATATCATTTTTTTACTTCACATGTGCATCTAGTTTATATACACTTAAAAATTAAACGATTTTCTAAATTATTCATAGAAGAAAATGCACTAAAAACACGGAACCAATGTTTTTTAAGGGAAAAATAATTGCCTTTAGCAATGTTTTAAAGAGAAATGTCAGTTAGATTTTAATTTTTAGGATTTTTTCGTAAAAGATAACTTAAAAGTAAAAAAATTCTAAAAAAATGTTATTCAAAATTATAAAAAAAAACCATAAAAAATCAGATCAGACACATTTGCCTAGCATATGAAGATCCCTATTTAATTATGGATCATGTTAAGCACTATTTATTAAATAGTAATTAATAATTTAATAAAAATAATTTTTTTAATATTAATATATTTTTAAATATAAAATTTATTATTTTTTACAAATAACAATACCTTTTAAATAAATATTTATGCATTATATATTTTTTTATCTACCATGCATTGTGGCAATGGTTGACATTTTCTTTTAATTATAAACATTTACAAGAAGAGAGACAGGGCTTTCACGTAATTTTGCATTGGCTTTGGAATGCAAAGACATCAAAATTGACTTTCGTGCGTTCCGTTAGTGGGTCGCTGTCGTGACGTGATTGAGTACTATTAATTATCTTCCCAAGCTTAGAGTCCGCGGAATGCCCAACCGGGGAAGGTGGGGACACTGATCCCCTGCTGTGAGGTTAATTAGTTTTTATTTAAATTCTTAAAATTTAATTTAAATAGTTTATTATGTTTAATTAATTGAGTATGTAATTTTTAAAAAAAATTAAATTAAATAAATATTATTAATTATATGATGTGAATATATTTATTTTATAATTTATTTTTAAAATATTATAAGTCAATTAATTTTTTTCATACTCTGATAAGATAGATAATAATGCCCAATTAATTTAATATTTTATAAAAATTATCTACTTAATAAGTTAAACATAAATAATTTTAATTAAATTTTAAAATCTCAAATTAAAAAAATATACTCACGGCATTACTGCTATAATTTAACTCACAACAGGATACCAAGTCCCCAACCGGGGCATGCATGCTCTTTTTACCTAGGGTCTAGGGATGTTCGAACTGGTGGAGAAGGGTGGCTATTGTGCTCACAGCAACCTGCCAAGCAGCTATATTAGGGGTATTTAAAAATGCTATTATTAGTTATTTTTAAATTATAATTTATAATAAAAATTATAAATATTTAATAAAAATAATAATTTATAATTAAAATAAAAATTTATAAATTATAACAAATGTTATTAGTATTTAAAAAAATTTATAATATATAAATAAAATTAATAATAAAAAATTAAAAATTATTAACAATAATATTATCAAGCACTCTAATTATGGCTATTTCAGGTTGAGTTTAGATCAAATAGTTTTTAGTTCTATAATAATGTTATATAGAAGCCTGTATGGCATGAGCATATAAGAGTTTGAATGTAGTCAAATTGAACTCTATAATACAAGTGAACTTTGCAATTTGACTTTTAATCATAACAAGCTTATAGTGAAAAAAAAATTATTATTAATAGTTTATAAATTAAAATTTGTAATCGAAATTATTAGTATTTAATAAGAATTATAACTTGTAACTAAAATAGTTATAAGTACGTTACAGTAGAAATTATGAGTGTTGAAAAAAATTATAATTTATAGTTAAAATTAATAAATAAAATAAAAATAAAAACTACTAACAGTAGCATTTTCAAGCGCCTCCAATTGTGACTCTTTAAGTTTGGATTCAATTCAAATAGTATATAGTTTTATAATAATGTTACATACAAACGTGTACGTACATGAACATATAAGAGTTTGAATATACTCAAATTGAACTGTAAGAGTGAATTTTGCAATTTGACTTTTAATCAAGACGAGCGAATAGTTGAGGAAAAATTACAAAATGGTTCGTTGTATGTCTCATTCCCTCAAGAACTTCAAAATTTATTGATTTACATAAAATAACGAAGAGGGCACAGAAAGTGGCCAAAACTAACGAAAAAAGCAAGGAAACAGAGAATTATCGTTTTTATGATTGAAGAAGCAACAGAACAATTTGAAATCAACTGGAATGAAATTGAATTACATTGAAATGAATGCCAAGTAAAGGTACGACTATGCCAATAGGTATATAATTAGAGTTCATTCAGGATCAGAATACGTATAAAACCTAAGCTATGAGAACTTTGAAGCACTTGACATCGAATTAAACTGATAAATTGAAAAACACTGACTTCTATAGCGTAGAGTGCAAGATATTGGACTCCTGTGTGGTCATATCCACTTAAAAAGCGTGCAACTGTTCCCATGGCAGGGCAGATGCCTTCATCATAAAAAGACACTATTTAAGATTGCGTATTTTAGCAAAGTTATTATTGGTAATTTTTAATTTTTAATTATTAATTTTAACTATAAATTATACATATTTTTTTAAATACTTACAATTTCTATTACAATTTATGGTTACTTGTTCTTCTATTTCAGTTATAAGGTATAATTTTTACTAAACATTTATAATTTTTAATATAAATTATAATTTATAAATTATTAATTTTAATAATATGAAAAATCACCTATAAATGATATTTAGCCAGGCAGCTATCAAAGCCGACCTCTTATTCGAGTTTCATAGCAAAATTTGGCTCTCCTACAAATCATGGGCTAATTTAGGACACAAATAAATAATAATAACATACAGCGTGAATGCAACTAAAGTCCTGATTTGATATTCGTATTTTGACTATTGCCCGTTGACCTATTTTAGGTAAGGGTTCATTTGTCACGGGCAGAAACTCTATTGATTGTCACATTTTTTGTATAAGCAATACAAAATTCTAAGTTAGTATTTGATATTATTGAAATTAATAATTTATAAATTATAATTTGTAATAAAAATTATAAATATTTGATAAAAATTATAATTTGTAACTAAAATAAAAAAATTTAAAATTATAATAAAAATTATACATGTTTAAAAAAATTTATAATTTCTATATAAAATTAATAACAAGAAACAAAAAATTATTAATAATAGCTTTGCAAAATACCCCTAATTTAGTAAAGATGGGACTCCCAACACGAGTTCCACCTTCATGTGTTGCTCTTCATTCATTTAATCGGGAAAAAAACAATTATTATTATTTTTTTGCATATGTAATTAATTGATACCGAAAAATATGAATTTTGAAAAAATATTTTCTTATGGTAAACATTTTCTCATAAAATAAATCACGTAAAAAGTATAAAATTATGTATTACAAAAAAGTTTAAAACTGAATTTTCTATGAACTTTTTTGCTATTAACTTTGTTGCAAACTAAACATGCAACAAAAACTAATTTCTTTATATTTTCACATTCTTTTCTTTTTCTTTTTCTTTCACTTTCCTTTCGTATAAAATTACTTTTTCGTATAATTTTCTCGACAACTGAATAGAGCCTTAGATGTATATTTTCTTTCTTGTTTTCATAATTTTATAAGGTATGGTGAATACTGTGCATTATAATTGTCTATATTTGTTTTCAAAACCATATCTGCCATTTGTTTTTTTTTAAATAATATGTTTCAATCATATGACTAATAATATTTAATTAATCTAATCTTTTGTATGTATAATCTATTCAATAAAAGAAAGCTTACAAAATAAATAATTCAAATTATAAACTTAATTATTCAAATCATAAAATTAAGGCCTTGATTGGCAACCTTAGTTTTTTTATTCTTTAGTTAAAAACGCCAAAAAATTAAGATTGTCCATTTGCCCAAAAAACTAAAAAGTCAAAAAATCAAATTAAAATACAAACTCTCAGAATATTCTATTCAAGCTTCCACTACTTTTAAAATATAATAATACATCTTATTCATAATTTATTTACTATTACTAGCAATTACATATATATAATTGTTAATATCAAATATATATAGAATGGTAAAATTATTCACTTTAAATAAAAAATAAAAAATTAATCTTTACCAAAACAACCAACTTTAAAAAAAGCAGCTTAAAAACTAAATTACCAAACAAACTACTGTAAACTCAATTTAACTTTTTAACTAAAAATATAAAAAAATAAATAATTTAATTTTTAAGCTAATTTCCATGCCTAAGCACCCACAAGATGGCAAAACAAATTCATACACGTCACTTCAATTCCTCAAACTGATCTTCCTAATTTTTTTTGTCAAAAAGGCTGCCCAAAGCCCAATAAATATTGGGTGTTGTTTGTATTGTATCTTTTCCATGATATTAATTATAAATTTTATGAAAAACGTTATGAAATGTGTATCGTACACCTCAAATATACGTGTGTATTGTATCTTTTCTCTACCTTATTTAGTGTTAATTATAAGAAAAATACGAGTGCTCTAAATATTTTATGTTTTTTTATTTTAATATGTTAAAGATTATTAAATTTTATAAAAATTTTGTATCTCAAGATTTTTAGAGAATACAATGAAATTTAATGCATTAAAATAGAGAGACATTAAATTTCTAGAATAAAAATTTTTAGACATAAAATTTTTAAAATAAAGATACTTAGTCATAGAAAATGATTGGCAAGCTAAATTTTAGGTCGAGAGTGGCTAATTTGTTAAATAAGTTCGTGTTTGGTCCAAAAAAAGTTTTTTTTTTTTGAATTCTTTTGGGTTTTCTTATCTTTTGGTTCATCACTTTTTACTTTTTTGATTTCACGTGAGAAATCTAAAAAGTAAAAAATATGTCCGTTAAAATTAAAAATTTTAAAACAAAAAAAAAATCATAAAAAATCTATTAAGTGATTTTTTGGTATTGTTTATATTTTTTTATTTTTTAATCAACATTTGTTAGTCATGGCGTACTAAATATGAACCTATTACCAGCTTCGGCAATATTGCCAATTTCTACAACCGTTATCACCGTCTACTAGGTTTGCCAACTGAGGCTTAATTTGGGATTAAAAAGGAAATATTTGGCATATTTTTGCTTTCTAAACTTTTTTATTTTTCGTTATTTTTTCTACTCCTTTCACTAAGATTAGAAAAATAAGGCAATCTTCCAAAAATAAGCTTTTTTTGCCTAATAAATAAAAAGGTTCCCTAAATATAAAATATAAACATATTTCTACGAAAATAAGTTATGGGGTTCACTGTATTAAGATAAGGCAATCTTCCAACCCTTCTCTCAGTACTCATACGGGAATAAAGTGGCCTACATTAACGATTTAAATTATTTATTTTGTAAGTTTTATATAAAAAAATGTATTTATATAAAAAAAATTGAACTTTTTTCATTTTTTTGACTATTTTTTAAATTTTTTGAATACTTGATGAGATGAATAGAAAAAGTAAAAAAATTTAATAAAAAAATAAAAAAATTACTAAAAACGAAAATAAATAATATTAAATTTGGCCTATCAGCTTATTTTAGTTTTTTTTTGTCTTTTTTAAAAAATTTTATATTTTGATCACAAGATTTTATTTTTTCAACTCATTTCGATCAGAAGATTCAAAAAATATAATAATTCAACTAAACAATTAAAAAAATACTAAAAATAAAAATAAACTAAAGCAAATAAACAATTATCCCAAATAGTGCCATATGCTTTCTAGTCCTATTTGCATCGTCAATACCAACGGTTTTAACTAACTATACCCATTCCCGCCTCGCGTGGCGATTTGGTCGGTTCAAAACCTCCCACAACAACGATCTCAGGAGACCAACACCTATTCAGAACCACCCATTCTCATCAATTGCGCTTTTTCAGTTATCTTACCCTAATTTTGGAGAAATTATCCAGTAAATAACTAATGTTATGTCCATATATTGATATGATGAGTTTAACTTATAATTTTAAAAAAATAAACTTTATTTTAGAAGAACAATAATTATAACACAATCAACAAAACTCCACATTAAAAGATAAGATAATCTGATGCCCATGTATTGAATGAACACATTATATCAACATATATCAGCATGCTAATGTGGTATTTTCTACCCGTAAAAATAATTTCTCATACTTTTGGTTTTACCCTTATCTGATCTTTTGGGATTTTTCAATGCCTTTATCTTCTCTATTTCGATACAACTTCAACTCTAACGTGCTCTCTACAAAGCCTAAATTTGAATTCATACATATAGATAATTATATATAATTATATATATACATATATATATATATATATATATTATTTTTATTGAATTTTGAGACCCTAATCCACAGTTTTTCTCCACACCACCCCATTTCATATTTTTCGCGTATTTGATCCAATCTTTCTAGGGTCTCATCTGAATGTTTCAGGTTTCAGAACCATTCTGTACTCAATTGTTTTGCATAAAATTATGTGAAAAACACAATCGCCTGCGTTCAATCTTGCAAGAATTCATAAATCTTGTTCTAGGCCTCTTTTTAAGCGAAATGGCTTCTTTGAAGCCCAGGGTTCTCACAAAGTTTCTTGAAGACATGAACGTAGATGAAAAGGGTACGGAAGATATTCAAAAACCCGGACTGCTGCAAATAAGAAGCATAATTCCCGTGTTGGAAGAAGGTGATCTTTGGCCTAACAGAGGGTTTTACTTGAAAGTTTCCGATTTGTCGCATGCAATGTACGTCTCACTGCCTCACGAACACGATGAAATGATTTTTAGCAACAGATTGCAACTTGGGCAATTCATATATGTGCAGAAGTTGGAGGCGGCATACCTGGTTCCCGTGCTCAAGGGCGTGATGCCTGTCCCGGGTCGACATCCCTTTGATGGGACTCCAGAAGATATCATACCTGCGCCTAATTTCGTTAAGTTTCTTGAGACATCTAATCGAGAGTCAATAAAGGATAAGGGTGTTATTTCGGAGAAAAAGTTGATAACTCGTGGTTTATGTGATCCACAGTCTTTAATGGATAAAAGCACTGATGGTGGAGAGAAAGAAAACCATGGAAGGTTGCGTTCTTCAAGCGCTTCGAAAGCTCGGCCTCTCGAGCAAAGAAGAGGCTTTAATTGTGATGATAAGAGAAATCCCGGTGTTTTGGGGGGATGCCGAAGGAGGGAGTCAAGTTCTTTTGACAATGACACTGATTCTGACAGTCCGAATTCATCCGTCTCATCCACAAGGATAACAAAGAGAAGAAGCTGGAATGAGATGGAACTTTTAGATGTTAAGGAAATTTTTGATTCCTCAGTGGCCAAGCATGAGACAAGACCAAGGCCACGTAGTCGCAGCACTTGTGTGAGTGTCTTGAGTTCTCTTTTGTTTCTCAATCAAGCTTTGTGCAAAATTCCGGATTGAATGCGTTTTGTGAACTCAGTTGAACATGTAATTAGGAAATACAGCAAAATAATACACAATGATTGATGGTTAGTGGGCACGGTTAGTCAGTTTGCGCCAATTTCAAATCACCTATAACACCATGAATCATAGATCCTATGAACTTAACTGGTCATCACAATTCTAATCACAGTTCATAAGTAGAAATAGAATGAATTAGGGATGATCGCTAAGTTGACAATCTTTCCACTGAAATCTTGGATGATCTTATCAAAGTTCAATTGAACTAAGAAAGCCAATTGCTCTACTGTAATTGTTTTTTATCATTGAGATTCTCAAGTTTTGAAGATGCTTTGGTGAAGATATAGAAGCATCGTCCCGCACCCAATATGAAAACTCATCCACTGATTCTTCAACATCAGTCGATTTGGACCTCCACTTAGTTTCACCCAAGCTTCATTCTGGTCATGGATAGATCACCCAGGTTCGGGACCGGAAAAATTCAACACAATGGTATGAACATAATACCAAGACAAATCCATGGAAGTACCCCTTTATCAAAGGAAAAGACACTACGTGACTTTGTTACATTGAAAAGGGCTGTACTATGAACTATGCTATGGTTTGGGGTTCCGAGTGAGGAGATGTAAGAAAAATTACCAACTTGACCCTAAACCCAATTTTATATTTGGTTATTTACTAAAATTGCCTGTTGGAGGGAAGGTTGGATTGTTAGTCAAGACTATTTGGAAGATATAATTGGAGGGCATGTACAGTTAGGTTCCATTTGTTTCCTCAATTTTTATGTACTTGTTTAGTTTGATTCATTCGCTGTTATAGCAAAATGGTTCCTCCAATGGTAGAATGCAGTCTTATTCTCTCTCCATGGATAGGTTTCTCCGGCTCCTTCCATGAGGTATGACAGCTCTGATGACAATTCTACTTCTACAACACGAAAAAGAGTTGTGGGTTCAACAACTAAATTAGTTAAAGGTTCCAACAAAAGCAAGATCACTGCTCCAAAAATAAGGTGTGAAGAGACCACATATCCAGAAGCAACATGGAGTGCGGCGAATGATAGGAAAGGGGCAGAAAGTGGAATTTCATGGGATTCTCTCCCCTCAAACCTAGTGAAGCTTGGCAAGGTTAGCATATGTACACCATGCTTTATAGGACTTGCATTTCATTTCCATTCTATTCATCATAAAATTACAAGCAAGGGTCAACCCATATTGTTGGCACTACAGGAGATGATAAGACACAGAGATGTTGCTTTGCTCGCAGCCGTTGAAGCCTTGCAAGAGGCTTGTGCTGCTGAGAAATTGATCAAATGCCTAAGGTGAGGAAATTCCTGGTTTTGCATCGTTCTTGGTCAATAGATCAATCAATTTCTGTTGATAAACTTCCCGGGAGTTAATTTTAACGAATCCATAATCTTGCAAATATGGTTTAGCATGTTATAATTATATGACATAAAAAACTGCACACACACACACACACAAAAAAAAAAAAGAGTGAAACATAACACAATGGGATATCCATCTCTCTCAACTCACATGCTGAGGGTTCTAAAGGATGTAGTTTATACACATCTTAGGTTTCTACTTTGTTCTTTTTATAGATTTCTTTGTTTAGTTCATTAAAGAGCACATTGAACTTAGTTGAATCAGATAAACAAGTTTTTCAGTCAGATTTGACTAGTCCTGTACACAAGCCTATTGTGTAGCTTCTGTATTGCCGCTGCATGACAAATTGATGTAAGCAGATAACAAATTTGTGATGAGTTAAGACTTAAGACATACTAGAATGTAAAACCAATCTATGAAGATGATGAAGCAAAACAAAAGCAATATTTTGTCAAACAGTTAAAAGTATGGATATTCAAAATTATTGCCGAATGGTTCTGACTTTTTTAATGTCTTCTCAACTTAGGAACAACCTGTGGCTAGTTGGAAATCTCAAAGAAGAGAGAGACATTAATAATAGTACATCTAATGGTCTGCACATTCTCTTTAAACGTGTTAGTTCTGCAAAATAGATCATCTGGTTTCAAAGATGAACATCCAACTCAAATTTGAACTAAAATTTTTTTGTTTTTGTTTTTTGTTTGGCAGGGAAAGAAACTAGGGGGAATGTGGGAAAAACAATTGCAATTCATCAGTGGAAGATTTTTAAAATTTTCAAAAACATAGAATCTATTTTTTTCCCTTGGGATGAAATTCCCATTTCCCTAACCTCCCTACCTCTCTCCCTCTTGTTTCTTTCCCCAAAAATGCTAGGTTTACATATTCGAACACGGATTTCAACACACTCACCTCACATGCAGTGAGTTTCACAATTATATGAAACACAGCTCATGTGAGTGAGGTGTATCCGAATTCCTTGGTGTGCATATAACAACTCTTCTTCCTCTTATTTTATTTTATTTTTTTTGAGTAAGAGTTGTTTGATGTGCAACTTAAATTATAAATTAATAAATTATAGCTGCAAATGTGATAATGGCTTCAAATAAAAATTATAAATATTTGTTTAAATCATAAACTTATAGCTTCAAGCATTATAATTTGTATTTTTTAATTTAAAATCAGAGTAAAAGCCTATAACCACATTGTTAGAATTTTTTAAACTTTTTGTTAAATTATAAACTAAAAACTAAAAAATACTTCTTAACAAACACCATCAATAGTTTATTTCTTATTCCTCTATGAGAAGCTATGAAGCAGGGGTGATTCAGATGTTACCTTATATTGCTGTTAACCCTTGTTTCCCCTTGTCTTTCCAGCACTTACTCAGAGTTCCAATCATTTAAACGGGACGATCCGCAAGCATTCATCGACAAATTTTTCAATCTCCAGAATGAATTGGCTCAGATCAGACTAATCCTACAATCACTAACAAACATCACCCCCCTTAGATCATCGGAAACCGACATGAACAACGCCGGCTCCGTCAAGGAAGCCCTGAATCTGGCAGTTGAACGGAACAAAAACGCAACCTCATGGATCAAATCGGCAGTCGCACTCGATCTCTCCCCTCCGTGCTCCTCCTCCCTCCGCCGCCCAACCACGACGGAAACCGCCGACACGGCGAAGAAATCAAGCTCCGCTAGCCGGGTTTCCAAACCGAAAACGGCAACGGCGGCGTGTATAGTCAGGAAGCAGAGGAAGAGCGGCGAGATTGGGGTTGGATTGACAGCGGAGAGGGATACTCCGACGGAGTGGGCGAGGGGAAGTGCTTTGTGCGGCGGCGCCGAATTGGCGAACGCGTTGCAGGATGAAAGCCGGAGATCATTCATGGGCCACGTCGAGAAATTCTTAGATGAGGTTGAGAGCAAAGCGGTTTGTGTAGATTCGGATAATCAGATGGCTGGGATGATGTATCAGATGAAGAGGGCGAATGATTGGTTGGAGACAGTGAAAGGAAGTTGTTCATTGGATGATTCAGAAATGGAAGCTTGCGGGAGGGTGAGGAACAAGATATACGAGCTCCTGCTGAAGCAGGTTGAGAGGACTGCCATGGCGTTGGAGAATATGGAAGTAGCCAATCAGGATTGAGGATTTGAACTGTAAAATCTTTTCAGCGTAGGTTTTTTTTTTTTTTTTGAAAAAAAAAATTTATCAACTTATTTGTTACATTTTATGATTTTTTTTATAACTACAACAAAAAATTGCTACTTACATCCACAACCAACCCATCATGTTTTAAATTTTTTTTTTTTTTTGGATCAGTCATCAATTGTTATTGAATATAGCACAGCTCGTAAAGACATTGTTACTGAACCATGTACTATGGGTACATTGTTACCAAACCATGTATTAGACTAAAATAAATAATTACTACTTTTTTTTTAATTCTAAAATAAATAATTATTTATTTTTTCAACTCGAACATGTACAGTAACTAGTTAGCTATTATACAAAATTTGTTTTTGCTAGCTAAAAATAGTCAAGTTCTTGCGCACTCCCTCTACTGTGGTTGACCACAAAAAAAATCGACAAGAGACTGTGATTCTCTTTTATATTTTGTATTTTTTTGTTTTTTTATTTTCAATTTTAGTTAAAATTGGTAAAAAAAATGACTTAAAAAGTGAAAAGATAAACTAAAAATTTTAAATAGAATACTTTAAAAATTAAAAGTTTTACAATTCTTGAAATTTTAAAATATAGCAAAATACTAGCTTTACACATGTTTTTTAAAAATTTGTTAAGTTAGTTTAAATAGATAATTAAAATAAAGAGTAGTATTAAAGCACATAGTTAAAAAATAATTAGCTAAAATAAATAGTATATTTTTTATTGTACTTTAACTAACTATTTTAAAAACTTATATTAAAGAAGTTCTAAATATTTGGTAGAAATAAAAAAGTGTTTAACTCACTTTATTCGCTATCTTCACTTTTGTAATAAATAAATTGTGTTTTTTAAAATGTATTCTCTTTCTTTTATGGTATTTTAAAAATTAATGACTAATAATAATAATAATTCAATTTTAAATTCTTCAATTAAAATCTCATATTGTTATAAATATCCATTCAATGTATATAAATAGTGAATCCATCAATGAACAGTGGACATTTTGGTCCCTTAGCAAATGTCAATTTTACCCCCCCTTTTTTTTCGCCTCCTGCTTTGGATTAATTAGTTGGTTCAATGTGTATTTTTTAAAAATATCTATAATTTTTATTAATATTACTATCTTAAAACATATAAACTATTATCGATATATTCTTGCACCACTACTTTTCCACATATTTTCTCCTATTCCAATTCTAATCAAATAAAAAATAAGAATATAACACCTTATCGTTGTCCCACCTCGTCCATCCATATGGGATCCCCTCGTTCAAT
>JAOTRH010000020.1:2547288-2570393 GCA_034768845.1 Heliamphora exappendiculata | reverse complement strand
AAATAAGGTTGATTCGACCCTCAGAAACTCCTAGTCGGCACCCATAAAGGAGGAACAGACCATCAATTGAAGAAAAAAGACGGCGCAATCGCGATTTCCAAAAAGAACCCTAGCGGCGCCGAAAATGGAAAAAATTGGAGAAAAACATGAAACAATTACGGGAAAAATTGGAAAAAATCACAAATCAAGTTTTGGAACCCAGGCGATCATCAGGGAAGTTTTTCTTTTTTTTTTCTAAATCAGACCATTGTGAGGAAACAAAAAACGAAAAAAGGAAGAAGTTTACATAGGATCGGGGTCTGATACCAAGTTAGAATTATTGAAAAGTGTGGGAAAGAAAATGAGGAAGAGAGAGAGAGAATGAGAAGAACAATGAATGGGTACACAAAAACTTAGGGTTTTCATCATATTCCTTGTTATTTATAATACGATCAACAAAACACTAAAAGTACAATAATACCCTTAACTTAACAGAATATCTAATTACAATAGAATTACATTAAAGGCCAATTTTGTGTCTTTATCTTTTTTGTCTTAGTTATAGATGCATTGGATAAACACATTTAGGGTGACGTGCAATAGATGATATTGTTTTAGCGGATGAAACTAAAAAAAGAGTTAATGCTAAATTAAGAATATAGAGAGAAATATTTGAGTCAAAAAGGCTAAAAATAAGTATGTATAAAAACTAAACACATAATTTTACTAGCAATAAAAGTAGATACAGTGAAAAGGTGGAGATTGAATACCATGGAATCCCTAAAAGCATGCAGTTTCAATTTCTAAGCTCAATTATTAATAAGCATGTAGGGAGTGAGAATGATATAACCCGTAGAATTAAAAAAAGTTAAAGTGGAGGGGTGCTTCATATTATGCTATCAATGAATACCTACAAAGTTGGAAGAATATTTTTTGTAGAACTAAATAACTAATAGGCCAACCTACCAAATGGAGCAAAGTGTTAGGCAATTAAAAAATACTACATAAATAAAATGGGTGTAGATGAGATGAGAATGCTGAGATATATGTGTGGTCAGACTAGAAGAGAGAATTGGGAGCAAAAAATTCATTAGATGGTAGGGGCAACACTAGTTAAAGATGATTTGAGAGAAATAATCTAAAGATGGTTTGATGATTCTAATCATATATAACGAAGATTAGTAGATGCCATTGTAAGGAAAAAAAATGACACATTACCATTAATGAAGGTCTGAAAGTTCTAAATCGACATAAATGCTATTGTAAATAAATGATATGTACTTATTGAATTTAATTGAACATATAGCCATTTGTATATTGGCAAAGCTAAGCTAACCAAGTCAAACTTAGTTTGGTGTCCCAATCATTTAGGGTTGGCTACACAAATTTTTTTTTCTCCACTCATGTAACCTACCTCAAATGATTGGAAAAAAGGCATAGTTTGGATAGTAGTATGGTATTGTTGTTTACTTTTCGGACCTCAAATGTTTGGAAAAAAGGCTTAGTTTGGTTTAGTAGTATAATATTGTTATTTACTTTTCACACAAGGACATAGGCGTATAAAACCCAAAGGTAGATTTTTGATGTCCAAGAAGAGAGTGTTATGAGTTCAAATCATCTCCCTACGGGCCCATCCAAGGACTGATTCAGGTATTAGCTAATGTCTAATGAGATGAATGACTCCACAAGCCCTTGGAGCGGTGGGGCATTTTTAATAGATCTTGACTCCTTGTTAGTAGAAATGGGAAAAAATGGTATGTACTTGTATTATGTAAGATAGAGATATATAACTGTGACCAATTTCTTAGAAATTTTGTATTAAGAATTGCATCACGAGGAAGATGAGTGAGACATATTGTGTACAAAAATATATTACATGATGTATTCTTCCAGTCTACCATTTCTCACTATTTTTTCCTTTACAATTATATTATCATTTCATATTGAAAAATCTTGTTTTTGCCCTTGAATTTTGGTGGTCATATTTATGATGTCAGTCTCCACCCGTGAACAGAAGTTGGACATTGCCCCTATTAATGTCAAAGTTGAGTTGACAAAGCATTTGAGAATTTTCATTTGAGTGTTGGAGAAAGTGAAATTAGTTTATGTCATAGAAGTGGTAGACATATATTTGGGAGTATCCAAGAATTGACAATGTTCGACACTCATCCAACAAGAACAAGGCTCTTTAGTTGAAGTGTCTGCAGTGATGTCCAGTCATGTCCATTGGAGCTTTGTCCTTCTTAAGATTGGATATCCTTTGCACCATGTCATCAAGTTCCAATTGCTTGAGGTAGATTTTTTCCAATAAATTGTTCTTCTCAATACTTGTCTTTTCAAGACGATACTAGAGTAAGGCGGGAGAGAAAATAAGTTTGCTTTTGGATGCTCTATTCATGATTTAATTGCATTTTAGTTCTAAGTGTTTTGTTTTGTGTGTTTTTAGTTTTCTCTTTTTATGGGCAGTAAATTTTAAAAAAATAAGAGTGAGTTGGGATTAGGGAGATGTGCCACCTAGGAGAGATAATACTAATTTTTCATGGAATTAAGGATGAAAGATTTAAACACTTTTTAAAAGTTTCTGCATTGCTATATTATATTTTATAGATATGTAACGTTATAGAGGGCAGATTTTCTTGATAAGTTGATATACATTATTCCTAATAGCTTAAGCCTTTGGGGCATTTAGTGCTCTAACATGGCACCGTAGCTTTGCCTTGAAAGGTTTATGGTTCAAGTCTTGTCGTGCGTGTTTCTCCACATTAATGTTTGTTGCTGTGTTCCCAATACTTTGGGTGTTCAAACATTTGTTCAGTTCAACGTGTTTACTACTTTCCACAAGCAAGAGGTGGTAGCATGTGAGGGGGGTGTGAGAGCTTACTTTTCATGTTCAGGCCCATTTTTAACAGCATAAGTTTTTTGGGCAATTTCTTTCTAACAATTTATAGAATATCCAACACGTTTTATCCAAGAATATTATGTGTACTTGCTTCTTTAGGATCTTAGACACTTTAGTTATCAATACGAGGTCTTAGGAATATGGCATGCCTCAGTCATAAGTGGAATACTCGGTTTATTACAGAACTTACAACATTATTCCTTATTTAAGGTGGCTTTCAATGTTTGACATCATCTAATACTTTGGTTGATTTTTTTTGCATCATTTGTCATTTTCTCTGTGCATAATAGATATGAAATGTCATAGGCAATATAGATTCTGACTCTGTTAGTTGCACTTGTAAAATGTGTACTTTGATGCAGCTTTTAAGGAATTAATTGCTGTTGTTGCAGTTCCAAATGATGGAGAACCATTAAGTTTCATATTTGTAGTGATGCAGATACAAAGGATATTTCACGGACTTCTATTTTCCACATTTAGAAAAACCCATTATGTCTGGTTTGATTACAATTTTTGGGACCTTTAACTATAGTCAAATATGGTGAGAAATTATAAGAAGATTCTGGAATATCTGAATTTCCTTCTTATTTATATGGAATTCCTTACCATCTGATTTATAATTTTACGACATAGTAGTGATGTGGGATAAAATGAATATATTTGACGTCCAATGTTTCATTGGCCTGTAAATGACTTGCGGCTTATCTTCCTACGTATCTCGCTCTACTTAAAACTCTTCAGTAAGTCGAACATATTGAGCTGTGTTCTTGACTTCTTCAGAGGCCATTTTTTTTAAAGCCATACAGGCATAATTCTTGATATTCTTTTTGAAATGTCAGTTTTTTATGTTTATTTTACCAAATTTTAAAGTGTTTTTTGTGCTAAAAGGTGTAATTATTAGGCTGTAACCATGTACCATTTCCTTCTACAGCAAGTGGACCGGGACGTTGCAAGATCAATAATGGAGGTTGTTGGTATGAAACGCGAGATGGACACACCTTCACTGCTTGCTTGGTTGGGGTCTATTCATAGTTCCATATTTTTTTCGCCTCAGGATGTGGATTATGGTGTTGATTCTAAGTTTTGCGGTGACAGGATACCGAGGATGGTAAATGCATGTGCCCTCCAGGCTTCAAAGGTGATGGTGTCAAAAGTTGTGAAGGTGAGAAAGGAGCTTGTTGCATGATTAGCTTGTTATGATATTCAGCTATTTTTGAAAATGAAATTCTTGCTCAAGAGCCTATATTTACATGTTACCTCGACAGCCATGTGCATGAAGCCCATTCCATGGATAGGATTTTCAATTGCCATGACTGGCTTAAAATAGAAAATCCTCAAATAAAGTCTGAGACTTATTAACAGGCCAACTTCTCTTAGGTTAACTTATGATTGTTCAGCCGCCTTGCATGTGAGCCTTTACCTCCGCATCACTTCTAACCTTTACCGTTCCTGATCCAGAAATTTTGTTATATCTAGAAGGGGTGGACATATCTAGGACACTTAAATTCATTATTAAAGAGAAGAATATGAAAAATAGAAATCTTAGAGCACCATACAGGCATACACTAGAAACCATATGATAGTCGGTGATTAGCACATCTAGGACGGAGAAGATGATCGGAGTGATCTAATTTCATATGATATCTGGTTAAGCATGTGTATTAATTTACCACACCTAATTTTCAAATAAGGTTAGAGACCACTTCCTGGGATTGGTTTGCTGATGCTTTTTTTTTTTTGTCTTCTGAATTCCGATGAAGTTATGTCAAAATTGGGTTCTCTGTTAATTGGAAAATGCAAGGCACAGTACATACAACAGAAAATTATATGGTGTTGGAGCTTATTTTTTAGTTCCTTTTTACTTACCAAACCAAATCAAAATATTATTAGCCTTATAAATTACTATATGTGGTAACAATTGTTGAGCAAAAAACTCATTATAGCTGGAAAAGTGTTGAGATTCATATGTTGGCTGTTCACAATTAACGATAACAGCAAAAATATGGTCATTTCCTGGTGCTGGTATGGACCTAACCTTTCAAACCAGTTACCCTCAGACAGATATCTCCGTTGGCTTTTAACATTGCACCAAGTAGCGACCCTAGAGAGGATACACGAGCCTTCTCCGTTTACTTACTTTTTGAGTTACAAGTATGCAGTGTGTTATTTCTTCCACAGAAAATTGCACTATAAAAGTGAGTGGCTCTTCGAGGCAGGCAGCTGTGTGACAACACTCTAGAGAAAGCGGCGCTTTTGTGTAACATGCTATGGTCTCAACGCCCTTGCAAGGTAGTGATGACTTTCATGCCCTCTAAGCCCGGCCCGCGCGCGGTTAGGAAGATTGGCCGCAAAAAATACCACTAGAACGAGCACTAGTGATTTCGTATCCGGTCTAAGATCCTTTTGTTTCTTTAAAGTAGCTTCTCACTTGGATAGCAAAATTCAAAGCCTTATTGTTTGTCAGTTTCCTGTTGAAGAAATCCGAGTGTATAAGCATTATGATGGTGTAAAGAGGCTTTATGGCTATCAGTAGTTCTTGATTTGACATACGGGTGATACCCGTTCGTTTCTGTTTTGTGAAAAAAATCTGAGATATTTTTTGAAACAAACTTTGAATTTTAAAATGTTTGGTTTGTGTTTTTTAAAACTTTTGCTTTCAATCTTTTAACATATTTAAATAAATTATTATTATTATTAATCTAACGTACTTATCTCACATCATTTGTTCCGAAAATTTGCTAGCTGTAGAATTAAGCAAACCAATGATCTAAAACAAACCTGCTCAGAAAACTTGCTTTAAAAAATAAACCAAACATATGTAAGGCCCAACTGCTTGGTTAACTTCTTGGTATGAAATGTGTGTTTTAACTTGCTTGTTCTTGCTACACAGACATTGATGAATGTAAAGAGAAGAAAGCCTGCCAGTGCTCTGAATGCAGCTGCAAGAACACCTGGGGTAGCTATGAGTGCACTTGCAGTGGGGATCTCCTGTATATCAGGGACCATGATACTTGCATAAGTGAGTTTCTCGAGCTTTTTTTATTTATTTTTATTTTTTCATTAATTTTTTAAAATCTTAACGGAGGAACTCCCTCAAGGCAAGGCCCTTGGGACCAACCCCTGAGGGGTAAACCTTGGGATTCTTGCAATTACCCACAAACCACCGATATCAATTAAGTCAAAGCGCTACCAGCGGGAGTCAAGCACAAGACCTCCGGATCAGTGATAACCTTAAACCGCTGGGCTATCATGGATTGTTCTCAACCCAAATTCTGTAGCTCTGTTCATGTGTTTAGACATTTACAAGTCTTGCTTGTTTTGATGCCCTCCAAATGGCCTCTCTGCAGGTAAGAGGACAGCTGAAGTGAGATCTGCATGGGCAGCTGTTTGGGTCATTTTGATTGGTTTGGCTATGGCTGCTGGTGGAGCATATATGGTGTACAAATATAGATTGAGGGTAAGTTTGGTACAATGGATTACTGCAGACTATATTGCTGTCTCTTTGAACTTCAGTCGGAGCGTTGGATCTTACCCTTGGTAGCTTCTATCAGAAACTTAACTGTAAATTTCGTATGCTATATCACAGGCCTTGCATACTTGGTGGTACCCGCTCTCATGTCAAGTCCCTTTGCAATGACATCTAGAACCACTATACAAAGTAAAACAAAGTACAAATATAGTAAACAAATTTCCAGGGCGTGCTTGGATACCACTTCAAAGGAGTAGTTCTCTTGCCCTAATTAATTAATTTGAAAAATTAGCATCCTATCTTTGTGTAATTTGAAAAATTAGCGTCCTATCTTAGTGAAAATCTAGTTACAAAAACCTTGTAATTCTCAACCACTTGTTAACCTAAAAATAGCTTATGTAGTAATCATCATAAGCAAGCTTACCTGTCCCCTTTTTAAAAGGAAATTACCTACAGGAGGCTGTAATGTAATTTAAGAACAATTGTCTCGACTTTTATTAGTCAAAGCATTTATCTTAGAACGATTTTCTGTGACTGCCATTAGTGGGAAGTAGCAAATTGATGGGTTGGATCATAACTTGAAAATTGGGCTTGGTGTTAAGCTTAGGTAGAGACACAAAATTATGCACTTGATTTGTTCTTGGGCTGAGAATTCGGTAATAAAAAATAAATAACCCAGCTTGATGCGTACTTAAGTTATTGCATGATAGCTAAATAAATATTTAGGAAATGTATAATTTATTTCCTATTTAGGCACGGTAATCATTCTTAGTTGTAGATTTTTTTTTCTCTGTTTTGCTTCACTTTAACCCTGTGTCGTTCAAAAGAATTATATTTTTTTGGAAAGAGGCTATCTCTGGAGTCAGGTGCTCACAGGGTGGCTGCTATTGAGGCTTCGGAGTGGGAGATGGATCCAAGCACCATAAAAGTCATAAAATGCTAACTTCAACATAGGAAATCTTGCTCTTAGTTATCCACAATTGCAGTTCTCTCTCTCTCTCTCTCTGATATTCCAATGAGGTTGTTAGGAGTTGAGAAGTTTAGGAACAAATCTGATATCATCTGTGGTATAATTTTTATTTTTTATGGTTTCCTTCTGTTTTTGCAGTCATACATGGATTCGGAGATCAGAGCTATAATGGCACAGTACATGCCTTTGGACAGCCAAGCCGAGATTCCAAATCATGTGAGCGAGGATCGAGCATAAGAAAGGACCGCTTATTGTTATTTTTCCTTGAATTATGGGTGATGCTAGATTTCCTACACCATTCCATCTATATGGAGCCAAGATTTGAGGGGAGTAGTTCTAAAATGTCTATAAAGTAATCTTCTGGACAGTAACAAATTGCAAGACCAGAAGTTGTCCTGACCCGTGTATTTGGAATGTGACATGCTGAATTGAAATAGGGTCTGGATCTGGATTTGGGACAGATCCAAGTACCTTACCTGACTCTAGTTTCTCAGAATTCTATTTGCATCTACTGAGAAATCTTTTGTTATGTAAGTTAAAACTCCATAAGCATTTGCACCTTACCTTTTCATTTTTATTTGCGCATCTTGAGCGAAGTTGTTTCATTGTGTAGCCTCATGGTGCCGTGTTGTGTTGGTCGATGATTCAATGAGATTTTATTTGTGATTTGGGATTGATCAAGTGCTAGAATTTACCTAACAATTTGTGGACCAAATGTTGGTAATGAATGCAGAAATGTATTAAGGTTGTATGACTCAACGAATTACATGGAAATGCAAAGTTCTAGATCATTATTTGTGTCGCGTTTGATTAAAATAAAATAAAGTATAAGATACTAGTTGAAGAATTATTTTTAATCGTTGGATAAATAGGAAAAATACTTTGAAGGAAAATACAAATAATATTGGGGGAGATAGGACAATTAATTCCATGGACTATTAATTACCCATATACATGAGATTAATAGTCCAACCTATTGAACTAAACATGGAATTAACAAATTAACCAACAAACGTGCAAAAAGTATTTTTTAATAACTAAATTAATTAACAAAATTGGGAAGGTACTATTTTTTAAAATTTATTGATAACTGAATTAGTTAATAGAAGTTATTTGTAATTTTGACATTTTTTTAAATTTGTAAGATATTTTGGGAATGCAAAATTCATACAGCTTCGTATATACAAGTGCGCGTTCTCTTTTTATAGAATAATATATATACCAACATAATTCTTGAGATATTTAAAGCCTATTATCTCAAATTCTTTTTCCAAAAATAGAATTAACCAAAATACAATTTCTTACCTTTTTCAGAATATTTCTGTCAAACATGATAGAAAGGCTATACAGACGGTGGTCGGTGGAGCGGATACAGACCTCAACGTATTAATTACATTTTGTGTCAGACACGATGGGCAGGCTGACTCATCAGTCGCCAGTATATATATGTACTTATTTGTGCATATACAACACACGAAACGAAAGTGTATTTACAGCAGACAAAACGGAGGACAATGAGTCTGATGACAATGAGAAGAAGCACATCAGAGATGATGATGTTTCATCACACCCACGAGGTCTCACCAAACCAAACCAATCCAGCTCGTACTTGGATATAATAAGATACTTTATAGTAAGGACATAAAAAAGTTCATTGCAGCCTTCAAACTTTTGATCAGATGCCTCAGCACAGATTCCCTAGCTCAGACGAGCACTAAAAGATACAGAATCTTTGCAGAACTTTTATCCACACTAGTTTCATTGTTGCAGTTTTACTAGCTGGAAATGGGTAATTACAATGAAAAAACCCAAACAATTTGAAGAAATAATATGCGCTTTATCCAACTTTTCCATTCAATTCCAACACAAAAAGAGCAAGGAAATAGATAACCAAAAAAGAAAACATTTTGCCGCGACAAGTGCAATGAAAATTCCCTGTAGCAACTGAGGATCACAAACTTGTATGTTTCACTGTTAATCGAGCAAAGATTTCCATAGGAGAGAAGAGGGGAACAAAAGCAAGGAGATTGTGAAGCGGAACCGCAGGAGCAACCCAGGTAGTTGGAATATGAGACAATTACACATAATTTCATCGAAGCCATCATCATAATAACCTTGAGTGCGAAACTAGATCACTGCTTGCTCATTGTCAGGCAACTCCTCCTCGCCAAAACCACGCTGGGCAAGTCTGTAGTATAGAATACCCATTGTAGCCATGCACGCCCTACATAATCAAGAGAATATGGATTTAGGGAGAGAAAGAGCAACTGTTTCATCCCCAAAAAGGGTATATGCCGACAAAAACTAAAAAGGAAGTGATTAAAAAGTTTGATAACCACTCCTGCTGGGATTAAGTTCTCCACAATAATGATGCATTAGCACTGTACTTGTGTACAGAGTACAAAGGTGAGCCCATATATGCTCCAATGGTAACCACAGCATACGGGTATCTAAGATCTACCGAGCATATGTGCATGTTATCAATTGTATTTGTCTCTCTGATTCTCGAAGAAATGGCTACAGTTCAAAGGACGAAAAGTGAAAAAGCTTCACTGCAAAGTTTTAAAATGTGGTTTGGAGTATAAAAGCAGCCCATTGTACAAATAATGGTGAAGGTTAGGTTTGTATCTGTCAATTGCTCCCAGCACCAAGCATTGGTGGGGCCAACACTAAACCGATGGTTGATGGTCTAGAGGAAAAAGAAATAGGAGATCGGGTGGGGCTTGAAACTTGGCATCTGATTGGAGCAAATCAGCATGTGATATGTTGCCGCAGGCACCAAAAGAAGGCCTGGGGGCTAATAAGCCTAACTGGGATTACTTCCCAATTAGCCCCCAAGGCTAAACATAGTAAATCAGCTTGTGACATTCACGCCTTTTTTGGCATCAGCAATTTATGATTGTGAAAACACCCTATTGCTTTTGTGAATATCAGTGACCAATCACTGCAGTTGCCAGGCATTCATGTGTAGTGTTGCCTTTTTTTTTTAATCAGTAAATACACATGCACCCACCACCTACACCTCACACTTGGCAAGGTTTGACCCTTCACCTCTCTAGACCATTGGGCTAAAGGCCTCTTGGTGCATTCACGTGTAACTTCACTCCTTTTGTTATTATTGTCTTTTTCTGCCTTCTGGAAGGAAAAAAAACATACCTATAGATGGCGGAATAGAAATATAAAATGAGATGAATGAACATTACATGATAGCTATGACGAGAAGGATTTTTCTTGGATCCATCCTCGAAGATCTTTGATGCCGCACACGACCCCGTGGGGCATCATCTGTATTTGATGCATCTTTTCGTGGTAGTGCTGTTACTGGTAGAGTTGGTAATGCATTTGACCAGAAAGGTAGCAATGACCTGAGAAACTTATGTCGGAAAGTACCTACAATAGACAGTACCAGTAATTTTAATTCCAAAGTTCCATATAAAATAACACATGAAATCACAATGCAGCAAGCAGAAATATACAAAATTAGAAGTCAGTCCAAACAAAATAAGTAACATCTTCTGTACAAGAAGATTAGAAGGCCATTGTTACTACAATTTGGTAAATAAGGGAATTAAATTAGTGCAATATCCATACACAAGAATCATAAGCCTGGCTGAGGAAGATAAAAAAGATGGTTATTCAGGGGTGGATGGCTGAAACCATCCTATGACAAATGCATTCCAAGTCTGCAATCAATAAGGCCATTTAACCACAAAAAAAGTAATTCAAGAAGAAAAATATGCTCACCCCTTCGAGTGTACTTCTTCTGATTCACATCTTCATCATCAGCATAATATGAAATTTCAGAATTTTGCCTATCAACTTGGAATCCACTCTTCCGCGTTGTAGCAGCAGGCTGTGTTGTGTTGCAATATACACCAAAATTATATGAGAAAAAAATTAAATCATAGAAAATACAAAAGAAATATATGCGCACGCTCTTGCAGAATAAATAGCAAGTGCACACAGACAACAATCACTTCAGCATATTCCTATTTGCGTGAATCATTAAGAGAAAACTCCTCTTACACCAGCAGGACTAGCACTTTTAGCGAAATTGGGTTGATTAGATAGAGATGGATTCACAGAACTAGGGCCACCTAACTCCACAATATCATTAGAGCCTATTCCAGTAGCAGCTGAATATCCATCAGCATCTTGTGCTACTATTGGCGTGCTGCCTCCAGTGGAAGATACATGCATCAGTGGATCTGAGGCAAAAGCAGGAGGTGGGGTACGGGATTCTGTTGATGGCAAAGAAACTGGATGATTTCCAAACAAATTCTTTTCTAGGCCAGTCTGCATAATAGTCGAGCCATCAAAATCACAATATAGGGAGATTAGGTACCACATAACTTCATTACAAGATAATAAGAAACCATTTCTCTGTGATTAGGAAAAAACCAAAGCATTAGCATTACCGGCATGATTACTTCCTTAAGCTTTGAATGAAGTCGAGATCCAGAATCTTTAATACTTTTCGGAGGCCATATCTGCAACAGTAAAGCACGGCTGGGAAATGAACCATGCTTGAGACAAACTCACCAGAAGTAGTAGTAATAACAAAACCACAATTACAAAGAAGGATTTTGATTCCTATGTACCAAGGACTCTGGCATGCCCAGTAGATGTGGTAAGGAAGCATTTGGATTCATATATACCAACTACCAAGGACTCCATCTTCCAAGTAAATTTTGAAAGAATTGACAGCAGTGAAGCTTTCGGGACTGATCATGGAGGAAGTGGAATGCCACACTGAACAAGCGAAGGCGGTACAGATTGCGCCCAGAGAGGCAGTGAAAGGGGGCGAAATCCTAATTATTCTTGAATTGATCTTAACAATCGGCAATTAAAACAAACAACTACGCAAAGCAGTAAATTAGAACCCAAGATTTTATGCGGAAACCCCAAGGAGCTAACTTTCCAAGGGTAAAATCACAGCCTCAACAACCCAAACAATAAACTATAGAATAAAAAATACAAAGAGTTTTAGACGAAAGGACTTACAACCCTACAATGGATAACCTAACTTAGACTGTCTTCTACAAGCACTTCTCGTGCTTAATCTCCATGCCCTGGTGGTTGTGACCTCGTCAGACTCCTTTGATCAATAGTGGTCCACAAGAATCGTCTTCTCGATCTCCGTCTCTCCGTCACAGACGGGTCCTCAAACAACGACCAAACAGTTGAATGACGACAACACAATCAATGTAATATGAAGGGGGGGTGTAGATTTTTATCAAAAAAGCCTTCAGAGAACTCGTCTATTTGACGTGAATGATTTCAAGTTTTATTTAAAGAGGGAAGCTCTGTATTTTCGTTCAAGTTGCCTTTTATATCCTCCAAAAGATTGAAGATCCATTGTGGCGCTCGAGTGTTGCTCTCTGGAGCTCAAGCGCTCGAGGGCATTCCTTACTAGAATTGTTCCAAGCGAGGTAAGGTGGACCTGTCACGAGTGTCCCTCCAATCCTTGGAAAAAAATTGTTCCACGTCGAGAGTGAGCACTTATCAAGCCCTTTGCACTTATGCTCTCGTCAAGCCCCCTCTGCAATGTTTTGCACAAAAACCATATTCTTTAACTATAAAACGTGTCCTAAGATCCTCTATATGTATGCACATAATTCATAAGGTAAAACAAAGTATCATCATCATTTTAAGCTTGGCACAAACTTCATCAAAATTTTGACAGCCACTTCCGAACCACATTCGAATCACTGACACACTCAAACTCTTACTAAGAAGACTTTGAGATTTTGTCATACAATTACCCACATTTGAGGATATAACAAAGGCAAGTTTTTTGAAACTTCTTTGGCACCATTTGATTTCATACGAGAGCTCAGTTTTTTGTGAAGCCTTTTGCTTGTTTCCATTTATAAAATATCTTTACCCGTTAATTTCCATTTTTAAATTGATACGAAATAGAGAAAATATGTCTTCAAAATATAGCATAAGGTGCAAGAGGGAAATATAGAATCAAAATACATGTTTCAAAACTTGATAACTATGCTCACGGAATTAGTATGTAAAAGATCAGTTCTTTGAAGAAGAAATTCCCAATTGGTTTCCAGGATTGGTGAACCAGGTCACAAAGGTCAATCACTCTTCTACCAGAGACTTCAAAATGATAAAACACAGCTGGGTTTGCAGGTAGAAAAATAAAAATGAAGCGTAACCTCCGAATCTGACATTATAGATTTACACTCTTCTTGCTTCATGTTTCCAATGTCAAAATACCATTATTCAGCTAAAGCACTGAATGAACATCTCTCAGAGATCAAATTCAGAAGCATGCAGTAATTAGCATATGTATAAATGCGCATGTCTATGCCGCCACTGGTTCCTCTACCAATCCTCAGAGAACTGGAGTGAGACATAACAATGCTCAACCATCAACACTTAACAGCATACCATCAAACAGAGAACTTTCACATTCAATAACTCTTCTCTCTTCCGTGTAATAGACAACAGCAAGGGCAGCAAAGAATGCGCCATTTATGTAACAAATAAGCACCTTGCTCAAAGATAAGACTAGGCCAGTCTTAATTAGTGAACTGATCACATTACCTTCTGGTGCACTATAACAACACTTTTTACTCACAAACACTTCATTTTAGTTATCATAGCAAGGTTTGACTGGTGTTGGGCACTGACACACCGAGATACATGCCAGCCATGCCAGGTGGCGCATCTTGTTTTATTACTATCAATTTTGTAGGTTCTACATACACAATCGTGTTCCTCCATTATCTTTAATTTCACACATGCAGATGTATGTTAGGTTTCCATACACACACACACACACACAACACAACACAAAATATTATCTTCGCAGACAATCAAGTTCCCTTATAGTGTTTGTATGAGCGTGGTGTATGGTTTTGAATAGGAATATAGATATTATTATGCCTTTCTTTATATCTGAAATTCCGGAGAGTTTCTATTTTTTACTTAATTTTCTGGGCATACGAGTATACACATGTTAGATACATTTGAAATTTTGGAGGAATTGAAGTGAATTTGGTGACGTTGGTGGGAGACTAAAAACAGAGAATGAAAGCTGGCTTTCCACGTAAAAGTGGTTTTTAATCCAATATTCAATATACGCGAGAAATTGATTGGTGTTTGATTGTAAACCCGAACATGGGAAAGCTGTCACAGTTCAATATGCAACAACAATATTAGGACATCAGACTATACCTCCGCTGTTGCACAGAAATGATGCAAAATGGAGTTGACCAAGGATGAAGCTAGAATTTCGAATTCGAGGGGGTACAAACGTGTTTAAAAAAGTTACAACTAATAATAAAACCTATGTTCAGTATATCAAAACTTCAAAACAAAAAAATAACATTTATCCAGACTTCATTAAGATATTTGTTAATAACAATCTACAAAAAAGTACCTTTTAATACTTTTCAGATTTTTTTCAATTCAATCTTTTAAAATTTGTGAGGCAACTTTAAAAAATTGATACTTTTAAATTAGAGATAGTTGAGAAACTTATGAATCAATTTTTATATCAATAAAATGATTTAAATATTAAGGTTCAAAATATTTTTTAATTATACAAAAGCTATAGAAGTGAATTCTTATGCATCCATAATATTGAATTGAAAAACCAAAATGAACACATTATCTAATAACAATGTGTGAATGAAATAGAAGGAAAGCAAGAGTCATTAGTGAAGTGGGCCATCATTTTTTTAATTTTTTAAATTAAAAAACGTAAAAAAAAGTTAAAATTAATCAATTATAGAAAAATGGCACTTTAAATTGATTTGAGGCAAAATAATAAAGAGATGAAAAGAGGAAAAAAAATTATTTTGCTAATCAAGTGCAAGCTGTAAGTTTGTATTTGTTGACAAACAAAATGACTATATGAATTTTTGTTTGAATTTTATAATACAAAAAAAATAGATTTGGAAGTTCAGGGGTGGCCAGAGCACACCCCCCCCAACACACACACACACACACACACACACACACACCTTTGTCCACGGAGTTACCACCAATCCCAATCGTTCACCTACTTTTTAACAGCCATGGCAAAGCCGTCGCATCGCCATAGCCATGGAGGCAACAAACCAGGCCCAAAGTCAAATGAATGGCCAATCTCAAACTCAAAAAATCAACTCTTCCACTCCATGAAGGCGTGAAGCCACCTCCACCCCTAAGCCCGCCAGACACTCTGTCATTATATTTTTCTAATTCTTACACCAAGGTTCATGTGCTTTCTCTCAAAAGTAAAAATTGAGTTTTTATAAGTATGCATGTATGAGAAGCAAAGGAGTCTCTCTATATGCACACACAAATGGGCATTGTTTTCTCATACATATGTATGTGTACATATGTGTCTACATGCATAAGCAATAAAATTAGTAACTGACAAGCCCACTTTTGAGAGACCACACACCCGACTTTGAGAGAAGCAACCAGAAAATAACACAGGATGTCTCCACGGCCACTTTGATAGCTCCCTTGGGAATTATGACACCTGAACCTAATGTTACAAAATTGCGTTAATCGGTGAGTGTTATTGCGTGAGTAGAACTAATTGATAAGAGGCTAAGAGTAAGCAGCGATATTATGGATGAAAGTTGTGGGGTGGTGTTAAGTCTATTGGCAATACCAAGTGACCTTTGGTCCAATGGTATAGATGTTTACCTCCAAAGGGGAGATTGGGGGTTCAAGCCTTGCTAAGAGCAAGGTGTGGGTGTAATGGGTGTGTGAGTTTAGCCGTTCAAAAAAAAAAAAAAGTCTGTTGACAATAGTTGGAATTGCATGGGGATTATTCGGTGCTAATGTGTGGCATTATTTTGTTGTGGTTTGGCGCGCAGGGGGAGGGGGGGGAGTGAGAGTTGGTGCCAAAGATCAAAATTCGTTTCGGTGTGTTGTTTCGATTAGTTAGGAAACGAAAACATTTCGAAACGCTTTGGAAATATTTCAAAAACGTTTCAAGAATATTTCAAACACAACAAAATCAAAAATGTTTAGCAACATATGGTGAATTCTATGTATTAAAAAATTATTATTTTATTAATTGAACAAATGGAGATTTATGTAGTTATTCACATTGGAGAACAAGTGTACAACCATAAAATTAATGGTTCCATGAATTATTTTTTTTATGTGCAATCAAATACTTAATTTTATTAAATACAAGTGTAAACAATTTTTAAAAAGTTACAGATTCTAACAAAATAAAGAGTAAATTGAAAATATTTATGAAAAAGTTTAAATTCCTTCTAGTAAATCTTGTTTAGGTATAGCGTGCAATGTTTTCGTTTATTTCGAAAGAAATGCTAGAATTTCGTTATTCCTCTCGTGTTTTGTTTGGGTCACTTAGGAAATGAAAACGTTTTGGCTGTTTCGATTAAAACAAATGGACATTTTATTTCTTGGGTGGTGCACGGATTGAGAGAAAAATTCATGGATGGATAGATGAATCTTGCTTGCTGTTTGGATTCTTCAAACAACGAACAATCCACATGCAAAAATAAGTGTGTCATGTGTTTGTTAAGAGGGAGAATCCAAACATAAATTAGTGTCATCCCCCGAGAGAGAATTATCGTATGTTTGTTGAGAGAAAGAAGGAAATGAAAACATAAGAGTGTCTTAATAGGGGATTACTTTTTGTCATTTGACCACAAAAATTAACGCCATCCGGACCGAGAAGGGAGAATGTTGATAATGTCCAGAAAAGAAAAAGAGCAAAAGAGAGTAGGGCATTTTAGAAACAACGGGGAAGGTGTATGCAATTGTTAGAAACCTTGGGAGGTCGATGTAATTATCCCTAGCTTTTTGGTTGGATACGTAGGGACATAGCTTTGACACGTGTGTCCTATATCCGAACACATCTCATGACATGTTAGGGACAATACTTGTCGTAAATTTGCATAATCAGATTGAGTTCTACATTAAGTTGTAGTTTCTTAATGAGGTTAATGGGTCAGTGAGTTGCCATTTTTTGTTGCATTACTATGTTAGTGTTTTTTAAATCATGCATCGAATGGTTTTTTTTATAAGAATATTATTTTTTATTATCTTTAGTGGCTTGTGATTGCATATTTAATGATTCATATATCCAGCAAATAAATTCATACAAATATATGTATATATATATATATATATATATATAATGTTCTGCAATATTCATGTTGTTTCTATATTTTTTTTTAAAAATTGTCATGCCCCCTTTGTACCAGGTCAGTGCCTCATGTTTGTGTTCATACTTCTCAGGAGTTGTAGTTGCCCATGCAAATTTGTATCCAAGATAGCATTTTGATTTCCGAGTTCTTCTTTGAGATGTCATTAACTACATATCAACAAATCAAATGTCCATTTGCTAACAATAATATGTGAAAACCAAAGTTTTCCGCGTAGTATTTTAGATTTGGTAATATGAAACACTAGAAGTCTAGTACACAGTACCACTTTTTTCTATGATGAGTTTAATTAAAGCAAACAAAAGAAATCAATGGAAATAGATTAAACTTTGGTTAATTTCTGGAATAAAATTATACCGGGGTGGAACAGGAAGGACAAACATATCCAGCTGGGGCGGTGTGTGGAGGAAAACCTTTAATATGTGAAACCAAGCAATTTGTATGTATAATATCTAAAATCACCACAAACAGAAAAGAAAAAGAAAAAATGTTAGTTGTTCAGTATAACTTTAGCCAGCTTGCTTGTAAAGAGAAAATTTGCATGTATGAGGTTTGACAATGTGTGCATGATCACATACGCAAGCAACCCAACCGAGTTGTTTGAGAATCGGTCCCCTCTTCAATCACAGCATGACATAAGCAGCATTTAGGAGGCCAATCATATTCCCCATCTATAACCCATTCTGAGTAAGTTTGGACCTACACAAAAATAAATCAAATTTAGCATGAGCCCTAAAGTAGTGATTCCTAAGTGGCACAGACAAGGACATGGACACGTGACACGATACGGACACAGAGCAGTTGTCAACAAAATATAAAATATAATACTCTAGGAACACTTTAAAATACATAGTAATACATATGTATTATATGTCATATTTATGATTATATCAATCAAATATAAACATACAAATAAGTAAATTTCTAAAAACCATATATTTCATAACAAAATACCAATATATCATTCACATAACAAATGCATTTCACAAAAATTACAAAAAAAAAAAATATATATAAACCATGTGCCACTTTTAAAAATTGCTCCATCAGTTCATTCGTCGTATATGACATACATCCTCTAACATAAAGTTACTAAAATAAAAAAGTGTAAAGGACGAGGAATTAATAGGGTACAAATCTACATTGTTCTTATTTTCTTATCATTTAATCCCAAGTTTTTTTTTTTTCAAACTTGTAATGATTTTCAGCTGTGTCTAAGTGATGGACATGCCTAAGTGATGTACATATTTTATATTTTCAAACTTGTAATGATTTTCAGCTGTGTCTAAGTGATGTACATATTTATGTAATGTTTTTTTTTCAAATCTACATTGTTCCCAAGTGTTTGAAGAGTATCCAGTTCTAAAAAACAGTAAGGAACATTCGGGCGAGTGTTGGCAGTGTCCAACATGGACACGCGAGCTTCTTAGAACTATTGTGTTTCATAGCCTAAATCTACCAGGCCAACAAGAACTTTTTTTGAAGCAAATTGCAAAAGACAGAGACCACCCATACAAAGACAGAAGCATCTTATGAAGCAAAAAAAAACCTGTTCTGTTAATAGAAGGGGGTATTTATATAATTAATTGCCTTGTTCTTAGATAAATTTTTCCTACTCCTCAAGAGAAATCAAAATAGCCAGTATGACATATCATATCACAAACAACTAAAAGAAGATTGTACAATTCCCAGAGGCACTTTGGCTATGGGTCAAATGCAGGTATATATCTTATGTGTCAGATACATTTAATTCCCATCTTGAGGGCATTAGAGCATGAAAAAATATTCATATTTCTTAATATGTTTCTTCTATTTCCTAGGGTAAAGCAATGTTTATAAGGTGCCACAGAGTATTGCATTTTATAATATGAGTGTTTTATGGTTAGTTATATGGTAAACCCAAATTACAAACAATGCTTGTCGGGTGTGTCCAACTAAGTATTTCGGACACATCTTATACCTTTAACCAAGCATTGGGCGTACTTAATACATTTACAATGGTTCATGAAACATAAGAAATTGTAGCACAAGTGTACAACGGCACGCTAATAAATGTAAGGAAGAATAAGTAAAATGAATAGTCTTTAGTAACTACAAACAATTAGAAATCACATTTAAAAAAAAAAACATAATTTCAACTAAGGTGCGTTTGGCTTGTTTTTTAAAACAGTTCAAAAAAAGTGTTAGAAAATTATGCAAATACGCATTTGTTTTCCCAACTGAAGGTCAGTCAGCGAGTGGAGACTAGAATTCAAAGTTGCTTTTTTTATAAATCGTTGGTACCTTATAAATAAAGAAGGAAAATTCTAACCAAAACCCATTGGGCTGTGGTTAAAGGGTATATAATGTATAGATATCTGTATAAAGTGTATTGATATCTGTAAAAGTAGTAAGCCCTACACCAAAAAGTGTATTGATATTGAATTTTTTTTGTCTCCATTAGGCTATTATCCAAGGCCCATTGGGCTCTCTTTAGCAACACCCAATAAAGAATTATCCAAAAATAGTCACATTCTCAGAATTTTCAGCAGTTTCACTTTACAAACTTCCTCAAATAAGCATTACAAAGAAAACAATTGTTTAAATCAAAGAACAAGAAACCACCTAGCAGTTAACTGGCGGTATGTCAAAACTCCATTAACTAAGACCAGCATGGCCAAATAATCTTCATTGTCTATGCAACCGAGTACAATACATTTGCTTTGTCGTATAACAGACTGGAACGGTGAACATACTACCTAAAGCTCACTTGGAGAATAAAACCATCACGAAACAAATCATGAAAACGTCATCGACATTAAAACCGCAAGCATTCAACAGTTAAACACACAAAAATACATGAACATCCTTCATGAACTGTATTGCCCCTTTCCCCACGTGGTCTCCCTCCCACTGTTAGTTCCAATCAAATAGGAGTAACAAATGCATCTAGCAAAGTTCCGTTAAATTACTATCTCCTCTCATCCATCACCCCTTTTTGTCCTCCATTTCTTCCTCCCTACCAAACTTGATGTCTGGTTCTCCACACACTTCTCACTAGACAAATAAGGAGTCCATTTTGAAGTCTCATCCCCCTAACAATAAGGCTAAAAAGGTAAAATCGAAAGGTAAAGGTATATCAATTTCAGTCTCTATGGATGAGAATAAGAGGAAGCGAGATAAAAAGATTAGAAACCTCTCAACTGCTCGGAAAAAAGATCTTTAGTAATCTTTGAGTAGAGTTTTCTAATTTTGGTGTATTCTTGTATTTTTGGTTTTGTCTCCTTTGAGACATGTGAGCCATTGTGTTTTCTTTTTTTTGTTTCTTCCTAACCTCTCCGGTTGTGAGAATTGTTTATTTTGGCTAGGTTGTGTTTCCAATCTTCATGGTAATGTCTTTTTTTGGTATATTAATCATATAATTATCCATAAAAATTGATTTATAAGATCCTTCTCATAGTTCTCCGTATTGTAAAGCAATGCATTGAAGATAAACCCGTCAATGTAGCCATTTCCAACACAAGTTTTAAAGATATTTAACTATTGATATATTGAAAAAAAAATTCTCCTCTTTGATTTCTTGCTAATCTTATTTCATCTTCCATAGGAGAACCGCATAGACTCAATCAAATATAAAATTTATAATTTGTTATGTTATAGTAAATACATGATATAATAATGACGTACAGATGTAATGAATATGTATAGTGTAAAACAAACTACACACCTACACAAAGACAAAATGTGAAAAAAATACTCCAGGTATTAATATTTAAATAACCCACTACAGATATTAACCATTTCACATATGTAGCTTATTTCAAAATAATTACAAAAGAAACAATAAAAACAATTTCTAGCCCAAAGAGCATGCTTTGGATACGCACTATTTCCTACCAAATTGCATTTTTCAAGAAGTAATAGAAAGTGTTCTCCTCCCAACTATGTTGAAGCACCATTGTAGAGTAGAAGCAATGTTGTACAAGGTCATAGGCAAGGCCAATATAGTACATGACTCAAAATTGTTCAATTTTCCAATGAACTCATTTTCAGAACATCAATTGAAATATCATACATCAATCAAGCACGGCCACCAACTAGATAATGTTTGATAATGTCCCTGCTTATTAGCAAAATAATATGTTGACCGACTAGGCAGTTCCCAATGTGCATACCATGCATCTATCATTGAAAATACACGTTCACACTGTTGGTGCCAGATGCAATTGCCGTTGTCAAACAATTACTAGCAAAGTTATAGAAGAGAATCTATGGTATAGCTCCTTGTAAGAATAATTCTCTTTCAAACGTGGAAAGACAAAATAAGAATCAAATCATAAACTTTCTCATAGTTTCTATACTTTTGGAAAACAAAAAATCGTAATCATTTCTTAATACTTGCATCCCTAGCTCTTACCAATCACATTGGAAGTATCAACAACAACAACACAAGCTTCTTCACAAAAAACTCATAAATTATGCAATGCTATACTTTAAACATCCAACTTGAGGTCACCACTATGTCAAAAAGTGAGCTAAGGCATGCTCCCAAAACACCAAGGTGTGATCTCCTTGATACATAGTAGGTACCCAATTGCCAATACAAAATATATTACACAGGTTGCTAGACTGAATTTTAAAACACATGGCGTGAAGGAATTTGAATGAAAAATAAAATACAACAAAACACCAAAGCAACTCAACAGATCAATAATACTACACATCCCAAACTGTCTTTATCTTGAATTCATTCCAGACCAGTAACCCATCCAATTTAAAAAAATTATATTGGAAAAGATAGAATAAATTCCTATCACTGATATGTAATATGTAGTTGGGGCAGCACATTTAGAATGTTTATTTGAGCTTAACTTTTAGCTTATAGCTTATAACTCAACAAAAGAACATTCAAACAAGTGTGTGCCTATAGGTTAGGTAACTTTTGATTCTAAATCAACAACCACATATTCTAGTACGTGAAACTATAAGTTTCCAATTAAACAAATACTTATAACTTCTGTTTAAAGTCACAATCACATTTTTTCAGTTATAATTTATAAGTTCATAAGTTAAGTTACACCAAACACATCTTTTCAGTTATAATGTATAAGTTCATAAGTTAAGTTATACCAAGCACCCTCATCATCGAAGTCTAAATTTTATTGGCTTTTCCATACACGAGTGTTTTCAATGTTTTCTTCCAATGAATTCCTTTAGTTACATTGATTCTTCCAATTAAAACCTATCGTTTATGCTAATGGTCCAAGTTTGACACTCTCTTCATTATTCTGAAATACAATATAAACCATTGTTCAGCCCCAAATTAGTATGGCTGGAACCAACAATGACTAGAACAACAAGTATACAGTGAAAATGTCAAATCAACCAAGGAAAGAGCTGCGATATAAGTATGAACAACGGGGAATCTCATATTCCAGTGGCCCCGCGTACAAGATACAGACATACAGTGAACAATTGAATGAATGTAAATTACAACATCATACCACGCATATTTGGTGCTCTGGGAAACAGATGCATTCTCCACAAACAGGAACTTTGTGTACAAAACAGTACAACTTGGTTGCCTGAAAACAAGTGACCATATCCGTAAGTCTTCAAAATTATGCACCTCCCCCCAATACC
>JAOTRH010000020.1:2535911-2547188 GCA_034768845.1 Heliamphora exappendiculata | reverse complement strand
TTATGACATCATCTCAAAATTAATAATGATAAATTGATATGACCAATAGACCATTCTGGTATTATCTAAAACTGCTATGTATGCTTGTGCAGATAAATTGATTGATCTTCTTCCCATTTTAATGCTTTATTATATCTTATCCCCACGGATTAGATCATCCAACAGAGTCTGAACAACAAAAATACCTAAAACTCAAGATCCCTCTGATTTCAAATTGTGAGCTCGATCCGAACCCTAGAAGTAATACGACAAAATTGCACATCTCAAAATCACTACCGACTGAAGTCCTAGAAACAATAGGTCCAAAATTGAAAAAGAAAATAATCATCGATTCATCTACGACCGTATTACATTGCATTTATAAACTGTGTCCATAAATGTTCGTGCGCATATGTGTATATACATATACGTAGAGAGATTCGGGTTCAGGGAGAGAGAAGGTAGGGAGGCTTACCTTGCGGCATTTGCAGACCACCATTGCATTGACTAGTGTTGTCACGCAATTGATGAACTTGAGATCAGAAAAAATCACAAGAGGGTTTGAATCAGATAGAATCCAGAATAGATTTGTCGTAATTTGCTAGGGTTTTAGGTGAATCACCGATCGATATGCTAGAGAGATCTATGGCGCGTGCACAGAACAATGACGAAGTGTGTCAGTCGCGTATCGCGTGTAGTTCACACACTTGGAGCATCGTTTGTTTTTCTCGTTATGTAAAGAATTAATCAGAAACGTCATGGAATTGTTTCTGCAATGACGGATCCGTTTCGGTTTTCGGAGTTACTGTCAACTACAAATTGTTACGCCCTGTTTGGGCTCTTTAAAAACTTAAATCCAATGCAAGTCTCTAATCCTATTAGGAAGCTATTTTATGCATAAAACAATTTCTCAAACTTATTGTGTATTTTGATTATTACAATATTCTGGGCATAAATGGAAAATGCTTAGTTTATTCTTTCTTTTCATATTAATATCTATTCATTTTTAGAAAAAAACAAATATATGATTTGTTTATAACCAAGTATAATATATTCGGACTTATATCCGTTGAATTTTATATCCCACCTCTATATACGATAGTATTTTATATTTGTCAATTTATATATAGACAATCAAACAGATCCTAAAAGATAACTTTTAAATAAAGAGCTTCACATTTTCCTAGTCTAATCAAAACCTCCATAAAATCAAACTATGTTAATTAATCCATGCATGTTATGGTCAGAATTTTATTTGGGTATCTGATAACCTGATTTTAAGTTAAATTTTTTTTATTAAAAAAAAATTACTTTAAATTAAATAAGTAAAAATTCGTTTGGTGAACCATAAAAATGACTTTATGCCAAAAAATAATAAGCAAAAAAACTTAATTTAAAATGACTTTAAGTCAAATAACAAAAAGCTTAGCAAAAAATTATTATAATTTTTTAAATTTTATTTTTAAATAATTTTATATTAAATATGGATCTTATTTAATAGATTTTGACGAGTAAATTTAAAAATATAATTTTTTATAAAAAATAAATATGTATAATAAAAATTATGATATTTTTAAAAATATTAAAAAACTATTTAAGAAAGCAAAACGCTAGTATCATATAACTATTAATTTATATGATACTAGCGGCCGAAACACACGTAATGCGTCCGTAATTTAAATCATTTTAAATATAAAAAAATACATTTATTTGATACTATTTTTTTGGAAATATATATGAATATTATTAATTGAAACATAAACGATGTTTTTCAATAACAAAAAACAAATTATTATAAAATTAAAATATTATTTTTTATCATGTGTTTTGCTTTGCAAATTCCTATCTGAAAAATAATTCATACCAGGACATAAATTGTCAAAGCAAAAAATTAAAAAAAAAAATCCTCTTTTAAAAACAATTTGTTTTTCGTGTGGAAACTTAAACAGCATATGTTTTTATTGGAATAAAATAAATATTTATTTAATCTTTCACAGCTAATTGTTTAAATTTCTGTTCTGTATCTTGATTGAAAATTTAAAATTTTAAAACTAATAATTTTTAAATACATTGTTAAAAAGTCTTAAATTAAGTAGGATTCAACATGGCGTGCCACATAATTTTATTTAGAAAGAGAACTTAAAATAGTATAAAGCTTTAAAAAAAAGTAAAAATGTATCCTATTTGTTTTAAAAAAGTAAAAATGTATCCAAAGAAATATCCAACCCTTGTTGTGGGGCCTTTTTGATGCCCACGTGAGTTTTTAAAAAAAATGTGGAACACGTTAAAAGAAGAATGAGATGTAAAATATAATTATGGTATTTAAACAATTTTATAAATTTATATTTTCTTTAATTAACGTGAGATTAAAAATTGATAAAAGGATAAAATTATTTTAAATGTTAAAATAATGTTAAAAATCTCCACAATTTTAACATTTAATTGTTTTAAATGTTAAAATTGAAGAATTAACTAATAAACTTAAAAAATATGTAGAACCCATTTACCTTTAAAATGTAATCACATGTAATGATTCCGCAATGAAATTAACTTGTTTCCTAGTTTTTTCAATAAAATGGGTGGGTGCCACCAATTTTGAAATTGGTTTTCTTCACTTTCTCCATTTTTTTTTTACAACTTCTTTGTTAAAAAATGCATTAAAATTCTACTCCATGTCTGAAATATTATCTCTTAATCCCAAAACAACTACACTTTCATTAATTCTGATGCCTTTTGCCCTCTTCTTCACATTCAATTACTTCAACCCTCATTGATGTCAGCACTCTTTGATATCACCTGAGCAAATAAAAAATGTAAAACCCATTAAAAGAAGAAAGTAAAGCTGAAATTGTACGAAATTTGTAAATTTAAATTTAAAGTGTACACTCTTTCATTTATAATGTGAAAAAAAAGGATGATATCATCCAACAAAATTAAAAATGTGAAAAAAGGAATGATGGAGAGAGGCGAGCAAATAAAAAGGAATGAGAGATATATAGGCAAATAAATAATTAAAATTCTGTGTGGTTAATAAAAGGAGGAATGGATAAAAGAGAAAAGGAAAATTTAAAATCTTTTGTGGCTAATAAAAAGAGAAAGGGATAAGAAAGAAAAAGGAAAAAGACAGAAGAAAGATGAATCCTTTGTGGGGAGATAAAAAGACAATCTCTGGGTTCTCAAAGTGGACAGAGAGGAGAAGTTGGGATGGACGTGGATTAGTTAGATGATTTTACAATTTTACTCTTTTAGTTAGAAGTGAAAGTGTTTGTTGAGTTGGGATAATTTTGGAAAAATAGAGTATGTGATAGGGTTTCAAATTTGTGTAACAACCAAGTTATAGGTTCCTTTATTAGAAATAATAGATAGATGGTATAGATAGTTCTAGTAACTTAAAATTGTAATTCACAATCGTATTGCTTATTTTTTAAATTCGGGTTCAATCGTTTTTAGTATAAATTTATGATCAAAATTTATTCTAAAAAAATTTGTTCTTTCTCCTCCTTCTACGATTGAGATACATTTGATCAAAAAATCATACGATTATGATTTGTTGTAAAAAAACTTTGCTCCATCCTATCTTTTTTTTTTTCCTTTAACTTTTTCATAATATTGAAACAATCTTTTTGATTTTTATTCTTACAAAATTTTTTTGACAAAAAAAAATGCTCATCTTTAATAAATAGTCAAATTGTTTTTTATAGAAAATAAACTAACTTTTCAAAATATAAGGACAATTTTTAAAATTCTACTTAATTGATATGAAATTAATAAACTAAAATTAAAAAGCTATAATTTTGTTTATATATATATATATATTATTTATATTTTCTTATAATATGTGAAATGCGTTTTGAGTAATTTAGATTATGTTCATTTTAATTTACAATAGGCATGAATTGTTGTATTAAGGATTATATTATATATGAACTTATATTTAGACAAAAAAATAAATAATGCCAACTTAATATATATGTCAGCTAGCGAATTATCCGTATTTAAAAATATTTTTAATATATTTTTATATACTATTATTTTATTTTTAAAAAAATTTATGCATTTTGAATTATTGTTCAAAATTAATCTAACGATTCAATTATATTAAATAGCGTCTTTAAACATTGATAATTCGTTATTCTATATAATAAAATAGAAAAGAATTTTGTAAAATGTCCTATGTGATATTTTATCTAATAGTGAACATACATTTTTAGTACAAATTTATGGTCAAGATTTATTCTAAAAATATATATTCTCTCTCCTCCCTCTACGAATGAAATACATTTAATTCAAAAATTATATGACTATGATTAGTTGTAAAAAACTTTATTCCATCTAACATTTTTTTTCTTTAACTTTTTCATAATATTGAAACTATCATTTTGATTTTGATTTTTACAATTTTTTTTTACCAAAAATACACTTATCTTTAATAAATGATCAAATCATTTTTTTATAGAAAATAAACTTACATTTCAAAATATAAGAATAATTTTTAAAATAATAATACTATGGTGATCATGTTTTGATGACCACATTTGAATACCACATGATGTGGCATCTTATGTGTGGTGTCTAAAAATACATAATGGGACCACAAGATGATATAAATACTACACATAAAGTACCACATCATATGATATCAAATGTGATCACCAAAATATGATCATCATAACATTATTCTTTTTAAAATTTTACTTAAAACTGAGTTGATTGAGAGAGAGAGAAAGAGAGAGAGGACTCAAATTTTTGATTTGATTAACTAAAAATCTTTTGTTTCCTCACAAATCATTTGATGCACATGCAAAATCGTTTGATGGAGAGAGAGAGAGAGAGAGGACTAAAACAAAAAGAGATGAAACAAATAAAACCTGAGCAAATTAAACTCATTTTTGATAAGAGATTTTCTCTATGTGTGAAAAGTCACGGACACCGCCCATTACAACGTAAATTTTATTTCCTCGGCTTTTTTCTGTTCTTCTTAAAAAAAATAATTCGAGCTACAGGTACTGTCCATTACATTGCAAATCTGACTGTCCCAGCTTTTTTTTTTGTTTTTTTTGAAAAAGATAATCCGAGCATAGTAAATTTTTTTTTTTTTATAAAAACAAAAAAAAATTGACACGGTGAGATTTGCAGTGTAATGAGCGGTGCCCGTAGCTCTCTCTTGTCAAAAAATGAGTCTGATCTGCTCAAGTTATCTTTTTCAATAAGAACAAAAAGAAACTAGACTATGAGATTTGCGGTGTAACGGGCTGTGCCCGTAGCTTTTCTCTTCTAATAAACAAAAAAGATCGGGGAAATAACGTTGCCACCTCCGCAATTTTCTTTTGAATTTGAACTCTCAAATCTTCAAGGGTTTGGATACAGTCCGCCGGTGGCGACTCCCTACTAAAATCAAACCGGTACTGTCTTCGCATTTTCAAATCACACTCCCTCCTCTTCTTTCTCCTTCTCTCCCTTCCCTTCCTTCCCCCTCTCTGAAACCCTAATCACCGCCGTCTCCCTCATTGTGCCTCTCCCGAAACCATTCCACGCCGAAAACGACAAAATCATGGCGGCGGGGACACAGGTCGCCGGGCGGGAGCTCTCGAAACCGCCGTCCGACGGTATATCGAATCTCCGCTTCTCCAACCACAGCGATCACCTCCTCGTTTCGTCTTGGGACAAGGTAACTCTGGCTCAGTTTTACGTTTTCGTTTATTTCAGTAGACTGTTTAGATCTCGAGCTGAGTTCCTTTTGATGTCGTGGTTTTGCCAGAGTGTTCGCTTGTACGACGCGAGTGCCAATGTATTGAGAGGAGAGTTCATGCACGGAGGTCCTGTCTTGGATTGTTGCTTCCATGACGATTCATCGGGGTTCAGTGCTAGTGCAGATGGCACTGTGAGGAGGTCAGAGCGTTTTGAACCCTAGTTGTTTGATTTAACGATATCTGTATTTTTCACAAGATTAACTGTCCAGACGACCCGTTCTTCAGATTAAGTGGAAAATAATAAAAGAGAAAAGTAGAGCAATCTGCAAACTTCATTTCCGTCTTAAAAGTAGAAGCAAGTATATTCTGTTTTATCTAGAAGGCGGAGATTTAACTCAATTCAATCTTCACAAAGTTGACCACATAGAAGATATGTAACAATTACAAGCAAAACTCTGGAAGAGACAAGAAATAAATCTGCAAGATGAAGATTGAAAAGACTTCGGAAAAGGAGAAAAATCTCAGCAGATGTTTATTTCACAGATCTCACACATTCTTACAATCGTTTCTCACTTAACTAACTGAATACAATCGCAAACTATGTATATATAGATGAAGCCTCAACCGTCTTAACAAATACCTCAAAACTAACTTAATCATACCACAGACGAGTTGGCGCAATATTAACAGAATGCCATTTCTCTGAAAATGACATGGAGAGTAACTAAGATCTTGTTCAATTGTTTGTATTAAGATCAAGACAGATATAATCTTTACGAGAAGAAGAATATCCAAGGAAAACACAATGCTTGGATCTGTTGGGAGACAATCCAATGCCAAAATAAAATATATACATGCTCGGTGATCCAAAGAAAGAACGATTCACTGCCTACCGAGGGTGTTGTAGGTTTTTTACCGGCGTCACTCTCTCAGGATAAAACGGCTACACGATCGTTGGAACACCACTAAGGATCGGTTACGAACGTACTCCGTCTGTCTTTCTCTCTCTTACAACTTGCAATATAATATGAGTTGTATCTCTCATTTCTCACCTCTACTATCTTCTTCTCTTCTCCTTTACCTCATTTCCTCTGAATGAGATGACAGCATATATAGGCCTTCCATCATGGAGGGAGTTACAGGAAAATCAATAGCTATGAGCGGTATTGATTTTCAGGATTCAATTGCCAATTGAATGGTCAATTCAATTGCAATTGAATTCTGCTATTGAATTCTGGAATTCAATGGCCAATGAATTCACAAAATTCCAACAGGATCGAGGTTTGAGTTTGTGAGAGTTAAAAGGCCTCATCAGAGAAAAATAATTGCAACCATGATTCTTGAGAAAAGTGTAACTAGGAGGGTGGCCAAAGCTAGATTGATAAGTAGAAGAATTATGCAACTGGGGAGTAGGAAGTTTTTTAATGAGGTAAAGCAGTATGAATAGCATAATTCCAATACTGTAAAGGCATAGAAGATGCAGTCTCTACGATATGGCAGTGTTTCCTTTCCACAACACCATTTTGTTGTGGTGTATGAAAACAAGACAATTGGTGAAGTATACCATGTTGAGCTCGAAATTATTTGAATTGGATGCTCATAAATTCTCCACCAGTCTATTTCGAAACTTTAATTTTGGTGGTCAAAAAATTTTCAGCATACAACTTAAACTGACAGAAAACAAAAAAAAGTTTTACACTTAAGCTACGTAGGATACAACTAAGTAAATTTAGTAAAATCATCCTCGAAGGCAACAGAGTACCTATGGCCAAGAACAGATTCTGAAGGACCCAGGCTCCAGACATCACAATAAATAAGCTCAAGAGGAGCATGAGTTTTTATTTTAGCAAAAGCAAAAATCAAGTGAGATTTGCGACATCTTGCCATGAGTACAATGTTGACAAAAAGAAGATTGTTGTGCAAGCAAACTTCCATGATTCCTAAATGGCAACAAGTGTGACTTATTCATCACAAGATTAACAATTTTAAAACTAGGGATGTCCTAAACGAGAGTGCCATAATGAAAAGGGAGCCTTAGCACCAAGATTGACAGAGTATTGGGGTAGATTGATGAGAGTAGACTGGTTAATGCATGGAGAAGCTCGAATAGGGTACAAGCCATTAGTGCTCAGGCCTTTGTAGATGACCTTCCCGGAATGATTGTCTTGGATAACAAAATGATTAGCATTATAGAAGAAAGAGCAGTTGCGATCTTTACGAAGTTTATTTATTGAAAGAAGTATGGGACTTGGTGAGAAGAGATGAGTTACCTATGTGAGAAATGGGAAGTTGTTGAGCATGACCCATTGTAATTAGGTTGGAGCCATGAAATTCATATGCCAAAGAGAGATTGGACAAGTTTACAGGCATATTGCTTGAGGCCCCAAAGTCAGTTAGCCACATGCTAACATAGACTGAGTAGATGTAGTGGGAAGAGAAGCAACCATAGTACCAAGTTTAGTTGGAGGATATTGACCTTTATAAGCAAAATTCATTCTATTATAGCAATCAAGGGCCAAATGACCAGGTTTGTCATAGTTTTGACAAACAATTCTTGAAGAATTAGATTTAGAACTAACAGTTAAAGAAAAAGTTTTGATTCCCGTGAAGAATTAGAGAAACCAGAACCAAAATTAGAAGCAAAAGACTAACCACCTCTGTTTTTATTGTTGAAGTTCTTACCTCGGCCCTTGAGAGAATAAGAGAATCTTGAGTTGGTTCTCATATTCCCATAAAATCATGAATCTTCTGTAGTTGTAGCCATACCTTCAAGGACAATTCTTCTGCATGCAAAACATGAAGTTCTTCAAGAGAGGCTGCCTCATTATGACTTCTTATAATTGGCTTGAACGAATTGTAATAAACTAATAAACCTCTAAGAATGATATGTAGTAATTCTTTATCATCAATAATAACAGATGCAGTAATAAGCTCTTCTTAGTAACTAAGCTTGAAAAATTTGCTAGTAAGAATGCTAAACTTTGAAATGGTGAATTCATAATCATATTACTCCTTGAAGTTGGATTCTCATGAACAGAGGTTACTAGATGATTTGTTGCCATCACTGGATGGTCTTTAAAGCTCTAATATCATGAAAGAGACAAGAAACAAATATGCAAGACTTGAATGAATTGTAATCATCTGAAAAACCTGTAAGAATGATATGTAGTAATTCTTTATCATCAATAATAACAACACAGTAATAAGCTATTCTTAGAAACTAAGCTTGAAAAATTTGCTAGTAAGAACGCTGAACTTTGGAATGGTGAATTCATAATTATATTAGTCCTCGAAGTTGGATTCTCATGAATAGAGGTTACTAGATGATTGTCGCCATCACTGGATGGTCTTCAAAGCTCTAATACCACGAAAGAGACAAGAAACAAATCTGCAAGATGAAGATTGAGAAGACTTCAAAAAATGAGAAAACTCTCAGCAGAGCTGTATTTCACAGATCTCACAAATTCTTACAATCGTTTCTTACTTTACTAATTGAATACAATCACAAACTATGTATATAAGTGAGACCTGAACCGCCTCAACAAATATCTCGAAACTAACTTAACCATACTACAAATGAGCTGGTGCAATACCAACAAAATGTTAGTTAGAAGATGTATCCTTAACTCTATCACTAATAACTTCATCACAGGATTTTAAACTGGCGCCTCCAAATGGATCTCAACCCGCCTCAACAAATATCTCAAAACTAACTTAACCATATTACAGATGAGCTGACGCAATACCAACACAATGTTAGTTAGAAGATGTATCCTTAACTCTATTACTAATAAGTTCATCATAGGATTTTAAACTAGCGCCTTCAAATAGATCTCAACATTTGTGCCCCTAGACTCCCTACAGATGGGGGAATCAATATCTTGGCATAAGCCAAAATGTAGATCTTGTGCCACCCTATCTAGTTACATGAAATTGGCATGTAGGATCCGACAGAAGTACGGAATTTTGGTTGTTAATTCAATCTTATTAGCAAGATTGTTCCAAGGTCGTTGCTCTGAGACTAGCATCACATTGAGTGCACTCTTGTAACATACTACAATCTCAGGTGGTCAAGAGCCAACATTAAGGTGCCAAACCTTAATGTCGATGTGAGCTCTTGGGAAAGATTAGCTTGTTATCCCTGGTGGCACCCCAAGGGTTTAGGTCGTATTCCCTCCGTAAAGAGATCCAAGTTTGAGTCTATTTTACTGACATATTTTAAAAAGAAGAGAAAAGATTTGTTTCCCTACACCATTTTCCTTTCCCCTCCACATGCACAATTGCATTCTTACAATGGACCACCATTTGCCTACTGGTCACTTGTTTTTGAGTTCCAAATAGTAATTGCAAACCAGGCTGTTGCAAGATGCTAGATGTGTTAAACTTTTGGTTGCGTATTCTAATCGGGTTGCCTTTTTTTTCTTTTTTGTCTTTTTTCTTTTTGGTGAAGGAGACAAAGTGAACCACTAGACAATTTTCTTTCTTTCTTTAGTTGGTGTCACATGACCTATCATTATAGCTTAGAAGTATGCAAAATGCAATAGGATGCGATATGCCATTCTAAATGCAGCTTTCAAAATACGCCAACTATTTTTCTATTGCACTTGGATATGTTTGCCACAAAGTAAAGTCATACTTTAATAGCCCTGAAACATATATGTTATAAGATGGCAATTCAAGGGAAAGATGATAAATAACTATCAATCGATTCTTCTTCTTCTTCATACAGAATCCGTAGTTTCGACTTGCTTATGAACAATCATTTTCTAATAAGGTATGAATATGGAGCAACTTAGTGAGTTTGGTTGACATGGTTGTTGAGTAGTATGAGTTGAATGTGCAATTTTTATAACTTGCTGCGGTGTAGCTTAGTGAATAAGAACAGGATGTTATGGTTGTACTTTAGAACATTGTTCAAAAGTTCAGCAAAGACATTTGAAATAGTGCTATATGTTGCATTCTTAGGATAACAAGCTCAAACTAGGGTAGAAATATTGAACTCTTGGAACCTCCAAAATCTCATTATCCTATTACCAGATTGATGCACTGAAATGTAATATTTGGAACAAAGTGTATTTATTGATTTTCTTTGTGCTTCTAACCATTGCGCATTGTTTGGTTATCATTAGTTATTTATTTTGAAGTCTCATCACTTCCAAGTTGTACGATTCTTATTAGTTATTATTTCATTCAAAATACTGGTTGAAACAAAAAGATATCTTACGCGGATTTTAAGGTCAAAGTTTTGACATTGTGTTAAATTGGGAAGTTCACAAAAGTTACACGGCGCTTGATAAAGTTCCATTACCCAAAGCTATGGTTTTTGCATCTTTGTTTGAACTTTCAGGATTCAATACCATTACCAAAAGCTATGGTTTTTGCATCTTTGTTTGAACTCGCAAGATTCAAAGCCATATGGTTGAATGGAATTAAAAATCACGTGCATCAAAAATCTTAGTTGTTCTTTTTTAGAAAACTAATCCTAACAAAGTGCACCATTATTAAATGTAACTAGTGTATTAACCTTGCCTATGTGTCACGGGTTGCCCGTTGCAAGGCCAACACCGTGACGTCGTGTGGTGAAGGCCCATGACGTTGCCTAAGTCAT
>JAOTRH010000020.1:2507790-2535425 GCA_034768845.1 Heliamphora exappendiculata | reverse complement strand
TGGGGAGTTTGTTCCTGCTTGACACAGCATGGGCTTATCAGAAAAATTTGAAGGACGGATGATCTAAACACACTCGGTTGGTCAGAGTTTAGGCGGATTCGAACTTGGTGGAGTTCGGATGCCACACGGGGATCTATTCCGCTGCGCTAAAAGAGTCGCCCCGTGACACTATGGCAGTCCCTACCTAATTTTTTTGGGAGAAAGTGGATTTTTTAAAATAAAAAAACCAACATTCCTAAAGTGATCTAAACCATTGATTCATTTAGATGAGAGAGAAAAATGTCAAATCAACTGGCTTGAATTTTAATATTGATGGCTGTGACTGTGTTGTGTTCTCAAAATTCTTGTAGCAATAAATGAGGGGAGTTTGAATTTAATAATTTTTGAAAACTGATGAGAGAGGACTCTAGAGAGAAGAGAGAGATTTTATAGTGAGCAAGGAGAAAGATCAAGAGAGAAGAGAAGCAACCTGTCTGTTGGATCATTAGGCGAAGCAATTTGAATCATTAAACTAATCGTTGAGTAGGAAAAATGTCAAATCAGCTGTTCTAAGCTGTTATATAGATTTTCTTGACAATGATGGAAGAAGATCAAACCCATTTTTCCTAACTGCTCATCAGATTTTGTGCATCTAGATCCCCAGAGTCTCTTTAAGGTAATTAGGTAAATTCATTAATGCTGCTCCTTCATTACCGAGGGATGTTTAGCCCTTGCAGTACCTGTGGTACCTTTTTACGTGACTGGTGCAGGTTATCAAGGTCCATTAACCTTGTTTCCTATGGAAACTTGTTGTAATAATGATGCTTTTGTAAGGACCCTTTTAAGAAATTCTAACATTAAATTTGAGTGGAACTTCATATAGCTTGGGAACTACCTTAGAATTCCAATTTGCTCATGATGTGCAACAGTTTTTCATTTTCACAAGAAGCCAATGGTGATATAGTGATTGCTGTGTTGATTTTACTCTGTGCCATCCTTTTTCTTTTTCAATTTGCGGTTTCCCAAATGTTATATTTTTTGACAACTTAAACTTGTTTGATGTTATTGGACTCTTGTGTAAGGGTTTCGTGATGTGCCACATTTTTGTAAAAGCCCTTTTGATAAGGTAGTGAGAATCTGCAATGAGGGCTTATTGTCATTGTAGCTGTTCATACAGAAAGCCAGGAAGTGTTCTCAGATAGATTTCATTTTCTTTTTCGTTTAGAAAAAATACTTATATGCAAGAAACAAGTGCTTGTTTCTTCATTTTGAATGGATGCTGGCTCTGGTTTTTGACTCCGTTTGTGTTATTTTGTTTTTTATTCATGCCTAGACTTAAAGGTGAATCATCAATGCTGCATCTCATAGGGCATTTGCTATCACAATTGTGTTGTCAATTGTAATTTGTAGCTCTTCCAATACAACTTTCGTATCCCCTCTTTAAGAAAATACTAGTAATACTAAAGTTAAATTATGCGTATGTGCTACAAATTCGATTGCATATTTAATTTGTAAATCTAGGACTTGGAACCATAAGGAAATGAGCTGCAAAGTATTTTTAAAAATGAGACTGACATTAAGATTGAGTTGTTTGGATAGATAATAAACTCCTATAAATGAATGTGTCTGCAATTTATGCAGAGTCATCTCCATAATGGTATGTGTCTCCGTTCTCATAAAACCGGTTGTCAGACTGTGATATATATGTTTTACATTTGACCCATTTTCACTCGAATTCAATATAGTACATACCTAATTGCTAGCTCGTTGAAACATTTCATAATCCTGGAAGTTGTGATGACCTTGGTCAACTGTGATTTCTGCTGGGTGAAGCACTTACTTGTCAGCAACGGGCATAATCAATTCCCTCTATTCCATTTGTTTGTTCCCTTTATTACCATGGGTTACATCTGTTTTATGCTGCAATATTTGTAAATTAATAATAAATTGTTTTTTTGTAGGAAGATTCAGTGGTTTTGAAGTATTTTTGGGATTAGCTATTCAGGAGTCTTTCTAGAAATGATGTCGCAGAATTAGATTAAGAACAACTCCAGCTGTATACATATCATAATCCTACTTGATTTTACTGCACTTCTCTTTATAATCGTTTGTTATGGTTACAGGACATGATGATATGATATATCTGTTCTTTTCCTGCCTCAGTTTTCAGTTAATAATCAATGTTTGCAGAAATTGTTTCAGCAAGCTTTATAGTAGAAAATTCTATTGATGTTTCAGGCTTGTTTTCGGCTTAGGCAAGGAGGATATTTTGGGAAGGCATGATGCACCTGTGCGCTGTATTGAATATTCGTATGCAACAGGTCGGCTTCAGTAGTTACAGAATTTTTATGTTTCTAGTTGATTTATTATATGTTTGTGTGTGTAGAAGATAGTTTGAGGCACAGAAGCTTCTGCTAGATGACTAGCACTTTATCCTATTCCACAGTCCACACCAGATGTTGGAGGAGCTTTAGTTTCTTTCTAGATATGAAAGATTTTCAACAGTAGAATAAAAGAGAATAACTGAACTCATTCTCAGATAGTTTTATAATAAACACAAGGATAACAGTGACCCATGATATACATGCCTCTTGTACGAACAAGTGTAAGTATTCATAAATGAATATCGAATACTGAGGGAAAACCTGTTTTGGCAGTCAGTAACTGTTCCAGTGGATACAAGTTTAGTATTCTTCTCGTTAGCTCCTATTCCTTCTTCTTCTAGCTTTTACACCTGCTTTTGCTTAACCTTTTTTGTTGAATACAATTGTGCTGGAAAGAATGGCTTATGGCATGTGATTATATGTATTTATGTTTGTATGTTCCTTCTGGAGACATCCAGTGGCAAATATTTATTCAAGGAGCCATGTTAGCCCAATTATTGCTGTTCTTTTTTTATGGACAGGTCTTTTTTTTTGTTTTTGTTTTTTAATCAGAAACTTTTTAGACGCTATCAAATATTATAATGTTATATTAGATGTTTTGTCTGTTCATCTTGGTTTACTTATGCATCAGAAACATTAAAGCTGACGAGATGTACATGGATGTCTGATTATCCATCTGAGACTACAAAGTTTGACATGCATTCCAGGATACGTATGTTTGTTGACTTCCTGGCCTGATGCTGAATTCTTGCCGTCTAAATTATAGTGTCAATCATGCGGTTAAGTCCAATCATTTTCAGTGGTGGCTCTTGATATAAAATACCTTTGGATCGGCAAAAATCCTTTCATGATGAAGATGCATATAACTAATTGGATCATTTTCAAATTGTAAGTACGAAGTAAAGTATCATGTAGGATAGATAGCCAAATATAGTTGTACTCAATCCAACTGTACTTCACTCACAATAGATTTGTAACTGTAAGAACTGGAGTGTAAAATCTTAATCATCTGAATCTCAAGTGACTTGTTATCATAGAAAAAGAATCATAACAGACCATTTATCATGTGTAAACTTGAAAAATAAGTCTAGTATTCTGCCTTCCAGAAAATGAAGAGAAGACCATGGGAAACTTTTGATGTCATTATCACATATGAAATTATTTGGAGGGGGACTGCCTGAATTCATCATGCCATGCAACCACAACTTAAATAATTTTCTGGAAGTTTTTAACTGTCAAGCATTGGTTCTGTTTACCCTTTGGATCAATGCTATTGTGGATTTGTGTAAGCTCAAATTTACTTACTTTTTATAATGCATCCAACTTTATCATTATGATTGGGTCTAAAGGTTCTTGATCTGCGCGTTCATCTATTGTGAAGGCTTTCCAAGTTGACTCAAACAAGTTGAAGGCATTATGTTTAGTACTTTGGTGTACATTTTATGTGGAAGTTTTGAACTAGTCAAAAAACACCCACACTTATTACAGGGTTTCAGACAGGATAATTATTGTGAGCCTGTTTTCTTATTGCTACATGTTGGCAATTGGTAATGGCACGAAGGCAAAGGAGAGATTATTGAGGAAACTAATAGGCCTGATGATGGGGGTATGATCCAAAAGTACATAGTGGCAGCATCTGTTGTCAAAAGAGAGAAAATGGGAACTAAGCATAGTCACCAGGTTTTGGCAGCAGATTCTCTGGTTATCAAAGGTTAAAGCTCATCCTGTTTTGAGCTTAAATTAAATTGGATAAATATTCAATATCAATGTTATAAACAGCACTGTTAACATGGATAGTGAATGATTATCATCCCACATTAATGATATATAATTGTGTCACCTCATTTCCTTGGTTTTCATTGAACTGATCCTATATAGGGCTATTGTTATTTTCAGCCAGTAATGTCAATGAATGCTACATTATGTATGGAATATACTTGTAAAAAGAAACACATATATGGAATCTCAGACATGATATTGTTTGAATTGTTTCTTAAACAATTCCCAGTCAATAACCCATCTGTCATCTGTTTATGATTGTAGGGCAAGTGATCACTGGTAGTTGGGACAAAACACTAAAATGTTGGGATCCTAGAGGTGCAAGTGGGCAGGAGCGCACTCTTGTTGGGACATACACACAGCCTGAGCGTGCCTATTCTTTGTCTCTTTTTGGCAATCGTTTAGTTGTAGCAACTGCAGGAAGGCATGTTAATGTTTATGATTTACGGAATATGTCTCAACCTGAGCAGCGAAGAGAGTCTTCATTGAAATACCAAACCAGATGCGTACGCTGTTATCCTAATGGAACAGGTATCCTGAGGTTTGAAAAGTTATCTTACATTGTGTTGAAAACTTGACTTTTCACAATTGGTGATTTCTAACATCTTTGATTTGGGATAATATCTAGCTACTTTTTCTTCTTGGCTTCTTGCTGAAAATTTCTAAGTTTTTAGTCGAATGACTGGGGCTAGTCCGGTAAAGCTGTTAATTTTTTATATATGTTCATGTGCCTGAAAAGTTCTTGCCAACATTGAATGGCATGACAGTTGAAACTGGAATATACTGAAAATAAAGTAGAAGGATAAGCAGAAGATTAAGAGAAGAGATGAATAGAGAGGGAAGAACAATACATAAGTAGAGAGTGAAAAACTGGGATTTCTCCCATAACGTTTTATATTGTTTCATATGAGTTATGAAAATACCCAATATAAAACAGTCTCTCAAGTTGGTACATTGAATGCCCAACTTGTCAAGGAAGGATGCTTAGTCAAAGAAGTAGAAGATGAAGATGCTAGAGAAATAGAGAGAAGAAGAATCAGCCAGTGGAGAAAATGGAAAATAGGGTTCTCTCCCTTGACACTTCGTATTATACTTGTAAGTTCCAGACTACCAAAAAAAAATCTCTTCTGAATCGAACAATTCAGGGACATGCTCATTACTCAATAGTGACATGGTTCCTTGGTTGAGAGAGCAGAACATGTATATGGTATTGAGTTGTGTGACTAGAATGCAAATCCTTATATGTGGCGAGAAATTATTATGAATTGCCTAGCTAATTTTAACGTTATGACCTTCATACATATTTCTTTTTTTTTGTGTGTGTGCATATTTTAAACTCAGATTGTTATGTGCAGGTTATGCTCTTAGTTCTGTGGAAGGTCGGGTTGCAATGGAATTTTTTGATCTTTCTGAGTCTGGTCAGTCCAAAAAGTATGTACGCAATTGCACCATTTATAAGCGCAATGGGGTTTAGCTGCTGGTCGTTTTGTTGATTTATTATTTATTATTTTTTTTGTAGTTATTCTACCATGTCTATTGTTAAGTTTTCTTAAATTTTGCTGGATTCTACACTCAAGTATTTCCTGAGGCTGACCAATGATAATAGGCCATTGCTTTGATCATATATTCAACTGAAGCAAAATTCAGCCCTCATCTATTAAAAAAAGTTTTATTGGTTTTTGTTTTTTCCCTTCAAATGGATAATTGCTTAGCACCTTTTAGCACGCTGCATGCCCGTGCCATTTGCAATGCTACTTGACTGCATGACTACTTGACTAGTAGGACAGAAACCTTCTTACATGGGCCTTATGACATGAAACTGTGGAAGTGCTACATATTTCATTATTTAATTATTTAAGCATTTTGCAGATACGCTTTCAAGTGTCATCGAAAGTCAGAAGCTGGAAGGGACATTGTCTACCCTGTAAATGCCATTGCATTTCACCCCATGTAAGTTCCTGAAATTTTCCTATTTGGTAGGAATATAGAGTAGAGTAAATTATATTCTCCAGTGCCTCTTTTCTTGACTGGATTACATTGAACACACATATTACAGGCAAAACCTTGATCCTTCATTCAAGGGTTGATCTTTGTGATCATATTTGTTACCTTATTCAGCATCACACTACCCAAGTAGTTGGGGTTTAAGATCTGACCATTTTTGTTGGTTGGATCAAGGGGTACCTTGTTCAGTTTACTTCTCTGGGTGTGACCTGTTCATGGATTTTTTGATGTTTTGGATGGTTAAAATATGAGTACACGCAGAAATCTTGGATAGAGGTCCTTGAGTTCATCTATTGAGCTCATTGCATTTCAAACGACCAAACCAAATTGTGTATGCCCATACTATTGAGAAAGTCATATCCTCATAGGCAGGGAAAGAAGAACAATCTGCATTATTGCATGGTGTGTGCTAAAGTAATCACATTGGATGTAAAATATTATATATTCTACTGAAGAGATTACTTGTTAGATAGGTGGGGAAAAAAACTTAGATCAATGAGAAGAGGATGTGTAAGGACAAAATAATAGGGTCTGCATTATTTTGTCTTTATTTTTAACTTACAATCTTTTGAATTCTGTTTACTTAGCATGACACTTCTAAAAACATGAGATATAACTTGTTGAAATCACTTTAGAGTTGGTTCTGGTCTTGGACTCTCAGTGGCATCAGTTTTGCCATTAGTTGGTATAAAGATGGTGATTGTGGCTGTTTTTTTTCTCTACTCCACTTTCATACTTGCCCACTAACATCCTGAACCTGCAGCTAAACCAATTAATTTTTTCCTTGAAATTTGTTTACTTAGCGTGACACTTCAGAAAATGTGAGATATGACTTGTTGAAATCACATTAGAGTTGGTTCTGGTCTTGGACTCTCAGTGGCATTAAACTCAGTTGAGCAATTAGTTGGTATAAAGATGGTGATTGTGGTTTTTTTTTTTCTTTCTCTACTCCACTTTCATACTCATCCACTAACATACTGCACCTGCAGCTATGGCACATTTGCAACTGGGGGCTGTGATGGTTATGTGAATGTGTGGGATGGCAACAATAAGAAGAGGTTATATCAGGTAAAATATTTGTATACATGATTCCATCATTCTATATTTCTGTAGAGCTGAGCACGTGTTAGAAGTCCTGTAATGCTTTTCTCTATCAATTTAACCTGCAGTACCCGAAATACCCAACAAGCATTGCGGCCTTGTCATTTAGCAGAGATGGCCGATTGTTGGCCGTGGCATCCAGTTATACGTTTGAAGAGGGAGATAAACCGTAAGAATGGCTCCCCCCCCCCCGCCACACCTTTTTTTTTTTTGAGAAGAGTCTGTGTGTGTGTAGCTGAGCATACAACTAAGTTGTACGTGTTTCCTGTTCAATTTGCAGTCATGAACCAGATGCTATCTTCGTTCGAAGTGTAAATGAAGTTGAAGTGAAGCCAAAGCCAAAAGTGTACCCCAATCCTACCTCATAAGTTGTAAATTGCAGATAGCTGTCCTTCTTCTTCTTCTTCTGTAGTACTTTTGGACATGGTTGTGTTTGATATTAAACTGCAAAGCTTCATTGGAAAAATGAAGCTTTCCCAAACCCAAAAAATGCGTACTTATCACCGGTTCAAAACTAGATACTCATTTTATTAGTTGCTTCACATATCTGTGAAGTGTAGCATAACTAACTAACTCTCTTTTTTTTTTGGTTCTTGACTTAACCTTCCCTGATTTTATAGGATCTGGTTGATTCATTTAGCTAGCATGGTGACTTGACTTCAAATTTCATAGTTTGTTTAATTTGGGTAGCTGCAATCAGTAATTGAATCCACAAAGCGGTTAGGAGACTCGAAATGAAATGCAGCTGCAACCCCTCCCCATGCAAACAGCTGGGCGCATAAATGGAGACTAGAGCTACATTTCTTTTTTCCTTTTTCAGCAGTGATGATAGTTGCAGAACGCTCATTCTTGAAGCGTTGGCCTGGAATTGGCTATTATCCAATTCAAACCTTATATAAGTACTGTTTCTGTGTTTCAAACTGAGGGAACTGCATATGGGGGAGCTCTGGATTGTTTCCGATGGGCATTTGCAGCAAAAAATAGTGTAACAGTTATATTACATCATTATTGACATGTAGTATTACCATTTAATAATTCCATATTTTCATTTTCAATACATCTTGGGACAGATCAGGTCTGGCAATGTTCACAGTCATTTTCAGTTTGAGAGAGTTCTGAGTATCAGTAGCTAGGGTTAATTCGACGGGTCACAACGGATGAAATCATATAGGTTGTGTTGAGAATTACTGCGAAGAGAGCTTATGGACATTATAGTTTTGACCCAAATAAAGCCGAGTTCGGGTGGATTCAAATTAACGGTTTGGAGAGTGAAACATAAAATACGCTCATAATTTTTTTAGAAGTTTGCCCCTCTATTATTTTCTTCTTTAATCGTGTTTTCACCATTGCCACCCTCTCCTCTATTATTCTGTTAACAAAAGCTGAAAGTGTGTTTAAATTTACAATTCACAAGAAGTTTTGTGATTATTACATTACAAAAGGTCAGGAGTAAGTTGCGCGTGAATCAAATCATACGAAAGTAAAGTGAATTTTGACCATTATCTCCTTTTATTGGTAATCTTCATTACCAATCATCTCAGTTCGATATTTACTAGCATAACATTCATCATTATTCACAAAAATTAGGTTATATTTTTATTTTACATCCTTTGTTTAAGAGATAGAGTAAAAGTACAGTTGCAGAGGTAAAATTATCTTAATTTTCTTTTATTCATCACCTAACTTGCTTATACATGTATGTGCATGTTTTTTTTTTAATTATTTTTTTAATTTTTTTTGTCTTTATGCATTTAAGAAAAAATATAAATATATTAAAATTAACTGAAGATATAATTTTTAACATAATAGAATGACATAGTTTGATTAGGTTTGATTTGGTTTGATTTGTTTTACGCTTTTACTTTTGGACTATGTTTCTCACCTTTTACAAAGTAGAGAAAAATTTATAGCATTCTCAGTAACTAGAATTAGCTATTGTGGCCTTTTGAGGACTCACGGAGCAAGTTGATATCACAATGTAAAATACATAATTTGGTACTGAAAAACTGCAGCTATAGGGTTGCACTTTTACTCGGGAAGCATTATTTGTTGATGACAACGATAAATTTGGGATAGACCTCAATAAAAAAATTGGTTCATTTTTTTAATTTTTATTGGAATGATGCCGTAATTGAATAAAAATTCAAACAAAAAATGATTCGTAGAAAAGAATTTTTTTTCCTAATTTTTATTTTAGTAGAATTTGTGGAATATAATTGTGAAGTGAAAATTGAGCATGAACATAGAGGAGAGGTTCCAGCTCCAAGTGATAGTATTCAAGCATTTTGCTATTTTAAAAATTAAATTAAAATTGCCTCAAAATTTAGCATAAACATAAGATTGGTAGAGCTACTACTGTATCAAAATGCTCACAAATATATTTTTAAAAACCACAATTAACAAAAAATAAGCAATCAAGTATAAAAGGTTCTTGCACTGCAATGTCTGAAAAAGATAGGATGGCGCAATATTACCACCGAATGTAGTGATAATACCATTTCTATGTTTTGAACCTTGATATTTACCTCACCATTTCTGTGTTTTGAATCATGGCATCTAGTTCACAAGTTGCACGGAGGAGTTGAAGAAAATTAATTTTTATTAAACAAAATTATTTATAAAAATAAATAATCTAAATACATGTGTCACACCTATATTAAGAATAGTCCGTACATTACTAAAAAATATGGACCAAATGCCAAATCAAACTCGTGACTTTTTTTTTTGGTTTCTTCATACCTTTAGTTTTTTTCTCACCAAGCTTTTACTTAAATTTTTAGTTTTTCTCTACAAGCCTCTATAGGCAAAATCAGGTGAAGAATCAATTATTGAGAAGCAATGATAGAAGGCAATTACATATGGCCCCATGAGTTGGAGCATGGCCCCTGTTGGCCAATCTTATCTATTTTATTTTATTTTATTTGGAATGCACAAAAAAATTTATTCTTATCATTTTACTATTAAACTAAATATTTGTCGTATATGTATTTATTAGTTTTCATAGTTATTTATTTGTTTTATTATTATTGTACTTTATTATTTATTTAATTTTTTAACTAATTTTTTTTTATTATTATCATTATTCTTATTATCAAAATTATTTTATAAAACTAATTAAATTATTATTATTATTTTTATTTCTACTTAATGTATACGGGTTGTTACAATGGAGGAGGGCAATTGAAAGTTGTGGAGAGTGGAAGAGGCATCGCAGGCACCCACTGTTGATGATTGGAGAAGGAGAAGGAGAAGGAGAAGGAGAAGGGGGTTTAGACTTAGAGAAAAAAATTATTAGAATTTTGTTCTAAATAGTAATTTCCCATTATTGAAAAAAATAATCTATTTATTTAAGAATCTTATGCGTGTATTTAGAATCACTCCAATTTTTGTTTAGGTGAGCACTTACCCCATAGCCCATGTTAAGGCTTTTGTATTTTCTTAAACTCTAATTTTAAAATTGTAGCGTTTGACTTTAAAAAAAAAAATATATATTTACTAACTTTTTAAAAACTTTTTTAAATAAAAAAGTCCATTAGTTTCAATGAAATAATTATAATATTATTGACAAAAAATTAACTCTATTCTTAAAAGAATCATCTAAAATACTCCAACTCAAGAATTAAAAAAAACATATTAGATATTGTATTAAAAAATAAAAATAAAGAACTACCCTAAATAAGTTATTCTAGAAAACTTATTTATTTTTTCCATTTTTTAATTTCTAAATCTTTATCAAAATCTAGTTTTTTAGACATTCTCTTAGATTTTGTAATTGCTACTGCACCATATTGTTGGATTAATATTATAAAATTATTGAATAAATATTCATATTATAATTTATTTTCTTTGCATGTTAGAATAAATTCAATTGTCTACGGTAATGTTTTTATGAAAATACGGATTTATTTGGATAACTTTTCCAACATTGACTTATTTTTATCTTTTTTGATTTTTTTGTTTTAATTATTTTTTTTACCATTTTGTAAACTTTTTTTTATTGTGTATAGAGATATATATTGTAACTAGGAAACTTGAAAGGATAAATGACTACATTATTAGTACAAGTTTAGATACCTAGAGTAAGTTTTGAAGTCGTTTGGAAACTAATTTGGGATCTATGAGGTGGGTTTGTATCTTACATTACATATTACATACATTATTGGAGAATATGAGATATTGGTTTGTTGAGAAATGAAAAGTCAACAAGTTCACTATTACTGTTAAATTTTAAAGCCGACTATTTTTGAGTTGCTAGTAGATTACTATGTTCACAAATTGATAAATTATTTCGGAGCCATGAATAAGTATTTTATTTATAGCTAAAACTTATTGTTGGGGGTCAATAGAAACATATCACGTCATTGCAATTTGATTTTTTTTGTAGATTGGAGAACATTTTTTTCTAATTCTTTATGATATATTTGCAACTTGTATATGGATTTTTAGGTTTTATTGTTTTGGATGGAAGGGTTGATTTCTATAATAGAAAACAAAAATTATGTGCGAATTTTAAGTTTGTGGGGGAGTTATTTTATTTTATTGGAGGTCGTAGCCATATTTAGATTTATTGAAATTTAATCGTTTGGACGTGGTTACCTAATTGTGTGGATAAGTTGATATGAGGATATTTTGTGTAATTGTTGGGCAAAGTTTCATGGATATTCGTTAAAAGAATTAAATTTTGTGGGTGTTAACAGGTGCGGATAATAATTCTTTAGTTTAGAAAAATGTTATTGTTTGGTGGTTATTAAAGGGAGGCGCCCACTCTTATTTGGGATATTAGGATTTTTAATTTTGCGTAATGATACAACTCGACAAACGATATTGTATGTTTGAAGTTAATTGGTTGCATTTAAATTGATGAATAATCTCTAATTGTCTAAGAAAACTTTCTTTTGGTATATTGAGATATATTATCGTTAGGAAACTTAGAAAGATCCTAACTTGGAAGGATAAAGGGCCTTTTTTACCACATCTTATATCATAATGTACGGGTAGCTGACTCCCTTGAAAAGGGTACTGAACATGAAGATGAGTATATGATTAGTGACAAGGAGCTCCTCGTGAATAGGTTACAGTTTCTTCACATTTGTATTTATATCGTCACTTACAAATGGCTGGAGTTATACTAGCATAGCTGATGGATTATGTTTCCCTTGCTGATTTATCTCAATACTGAAAGACATGGGGACATTGAATTGTGGAGCATTTGTTGCAGGAATAATAAGGGTGTGTACTAATTGCTTTGTTTTCATTAAATGTTAAATGTTTCTAAAAGCTCTGACGAAGCTGCTTTTTTCCTTTGAAGGGTGTTTTGGTTAATGCAGGTTTTCCGGCGTGGTTACAGTATATTTTGTACCTGTAGAGCCTCGGCAATGACCTCGGACAACAATTTTATTAAAATCTGCTGAAGAGGTAATAGCTAAGATTTGCATTGAATGAATGATCTCCCTCTCTATATATCTTCTGCCACCTGGATCACGATTCTTCGTGTTTGTTTGTTTGTTGCAAATTTATTTTGGAGTGATTTGTTTAGTAAGTACCAGCGGCACAATAATTTTTCGAGTTCTGTAAGTTTTAATTGAGTCAAATATTAAATGCTTATACCAACGTGTTGTTGGTTTAGCGGATAATAACTCGTTGCTCTCGTCTCAAAAGCTTAGGCTCAAGCCTCCATAACATGTTGAGGTCAAACCTACGCACAGATCTTTAATCGCGCAGTAATTATTAGGTTTGGCCCGACGTAAATGCGGTAGAAAGTGCTACAGATTAATTGTGGATTACGTGTACAATACTCTCTGACAGGTGTGTGCAGTAACTTATCTACACATCTATTTTCTAACTCAAATTTTTTTTTTTTTAACGCATAGAACAGCAAACCTCCCCCCCCCCCCAATACAAATAACTTCTATTATACATTATAATATATAAGTTATTCATTTTAGCAATATCAAACACCACTTATGCGCTGTGTGCCTAAAAGTAACCATTGGTTTTTTGTATTAGTACGCAAGTTCATTCACCGAATAGTTAGAATTTTAACTAATTCGTACCATTATAATCATAAGGACATGTTTGGTTTTAAAATTAAATTTATGAGATTTATAAATTAAATTTATTTTTTATTTTTCACCGATATAGAATGAGTTATTACAATAATAATGAAGTGAACAAGTTAGATTTTTTTATTTCTTTAGTAAATTATTTCAGAACAACCTTTAGAGCACAAAACTGGTGTAGAAAATGAATAGTGGATGGATTAGGTTGAATGCCACAAATGAGTTGAAAGTGGAGCAGTTTTGAAAGCAGAGCAGGTCCAGAACCAAAGTCAAGTCCCCAATTTAAATGTGAATATTGAGAACTTGGGAAATGGCCCATTCCCATCATGTGAAATCCCTTGTTCTAAATAAACAAATAAAATTAAGTGAACATCAAGTTCCCTCATTTGGGATCTTTTCCAATTTGTAATCCCTTCTTCAATGTAATTCTATTTTTTATAATATATTGTGTTTGGCTCTTAAATTTGTTGAAGAAAAAGAAAAATTAAATTAATTTATTTATATGGTAAGATAGCTTAGTCGAGATTCAGGCTCATCCCGACATCTTGAAATATCAAAAAACAAAAAGATAACTTATGCTTTTAAAATCATGTTCTCTCCTTCAGCAAATTTTGGTAAAAAAGATAAGATTAATTCAAGCATAGATTCCAAGGCTCCCATCTTTTTTTAAAATTATTGGCCATGTGGAGTAATTTTGTTTATTTGCTTATTGGCTTATAAACTAAAAAATAAGGCACGTCGTTTGAGTAATCAAATATGATTAAAATTAAAAAATAAGCAAATAAGTAAATAAGTTCGTTTGGGTAGTTAAATAAGTAAATAAGCTAGTTTAGAAGCTGTCTTATAAGCAAATAAGTAAATAAACTCATTTGGGTAGCTGACTTATAATTAAATAAGCAAATAAGTCACAAGACACACAAACAATGTGGCTTAAATGAAATTTTGCTTATTTGCTTATAAGCAAATAAGCAAACCACCCAAACATGGCCATTATTTCTCTCATCTTAATATATTTTGAAAAGAGTTGTTAAAAATTATTAAAAAATAGATCATATGGTAAAAAAATTTGCCCAATTTGGGTAGACCTTACTTATTTACTTATTAACAAATAAGTCAAAAAGTGCAAAATATTTTTAGCTATAAAAAAATTGAAAAATATTTTTTTTATAAAAATCAACTAATTTTCTATTGATTTAGAAAGTATTTTTTTATTAACTTTTAATTTTCATTGTATACCAAATAATACAAAATATTTTTTTAAATCAATAGAAAATACTTTCTATTGAAAGTATTTTCTTGAATGAATAAACGACCTTGAATGAATAGTTTGGAAGGTTGGTAAGAGTAGAGATAACTGATAACGTGATTTAATATTTTTTTTCCTCTTTTTAAAATTTTCTTACAAAGTCCTTTTAGTGTGTGGTGTGTGTGTGTGTATGGCTGAATCAATTTTTGAAAAAAAAAAAATTCAACCATTTCTAGCACACCATCTAATTCCTTTTTGAATGAATAATCATCCCTTTGGAAGCGATCGGTTTGCTAAATATTCCGTTTGGCAGCCGAGAATATGCTAGAAACAAAACAAGAAATCTTGGATTACTTTCGGAACGGGGGAGGGACAACTGGAGTTGAAAAGTTAATTAGTTTTGAAGCGATGATGATTATTTAAGGCATGACTTCAATAACCTTACTTGAACCTCCATGCATGCATGCATTCCACGCCGCCATTTTCTCTCTCTAAGTCTTATTCCGTTCAGCACAAGCAACGGTAATTTTATTTTCTAAAAGGAGGCAGAACTAGTGGTTTTCCACTCCAGCTGAAATTTTCTTTGTAAAACGGGGTTGTTAAGTTTAGCCCCCATTATAATCTTACACACACACACACACACACGCACACACACACACAAAATATAGACCCTATTTGTCCTCTTTAAAAAAATTATTTAAAACACTTTTAAATTATACTGTTTAATTTTCCTAAAAAATAATTAGTTTTTTTTTCTTTTTTTGAAAAATTCTATATGTATTTTAAATACTTTATTTTTAAAAAAAAATAAAATGATTACACTAAGTTATAAAAGTTAATTTTACTCCGAAAAATAAAAAAATAGTGCTAATATCACAAATATTATGGCTTAAAAATAAAAAATAAAAATATTTTAGTTATTTTAGGAAAAGAAGAAGAAATTCAAAAAAAAAATCAATTCTTATTATCATTATTGACAAACACTTTCGATTACTATTTTTTTACGATTATTTTCAACTATCTCACTTTCACATGTCATCTCTTCTCTCCTTTTTGACCTACTTCTACTTTTAGCACTCACCACCCGTCATCGTCTTTATCCATTACCTTCTATTGTCAACATTTGCCTATTATTTTTTGCCATCATTTGATATCAATTTTGGCCATAATATTTATCCATCAACCACCAATTCCACCCATTGGTCATAACAAGTTTTGGCCACGGTTGGCCACCATTATCGCCACTTCCTGCTGCTATTATTTTAGACAATTTCTTATATTGTTGTTGTCGGATCTTCTCTTAACACTGTTCTCTACCACTATCTTCAACCATCATGAACATTTTTACTTTCGACAATTCTTTTGATCGATTTACCTCCTACTAACAGTTCTTTTTGGATATTACTCGTTTTATTTTAAAATATAATTGTGTAAAAATATATATATATATATACTAAACATGTTTATTTATTTTTTAAATAAAAAGATTATAAATGTTATCAAACAGTGTTTTGTAAGATCCGTCGCACTTGGCGTCTACACCACCATAGACGGCACTCTCTTACTTGTCCCAAACATCAGGAAGAAGCCAAAGTCACTTCCAATCGCCACGTGTTAACGGAGAGTCCGTTTCCGAAGCGTGTTGCGTGCCGTGTGACACACGTTATCCCGTCCGTGAAGTTAACAATAGTCCACTCCCTTCGCGACCACTACTACTTCATTCCTTACCTGCTATATGAAATGACGGAAATATCCTCGTTATAGTGAGAAAGGAGGTGAGGAGGGCTATTTCTACTCTCTCGCTTCTGTATGTTCCTGCTTAAATATTTATAGTTTTTTTTTCTCAATAACATGTGAGATAAAAATAATATTTGTTTTTTACTCCAGTTTTTTATGCTCCAACTCTAATTATATAAAATAAATATATTTATATATGTAAATATATAGATAAAACTGATTTTTTTAAATATAATAAAACTAAAACATAAAAAAAAAATTTAAACAATTTTAATCTATATTTTTTATGTTCATTATTTTAAAAATTATTTATTTTTACTAATTATATTATTTTTAACTTTTATTAATATTATATTTTTAAAGTTTACAAATTAGGTTCTTCTCATCAAAGTCCTATTTTTATATGTTACTTATATTTAAATCCAATTATAAATTCTCATTTAAGAACCGTCCTAATTGAAATGTAATTTTTCAAATTACCCTTATTTATCACTGTCTTTCTCTCATCTGATAGCCTCACACTCCATATCTCACACCTTATATCTCACACACACTCTCTCTCTCCCTTTAATAGCCTCACCACCACCGGACCCACTACGCTCGCCCGCCTCACTACTAGGTCCGTTGCCGGCGACGGCAACAGTAACGGCGATAGCAAGAACGACGACTCATTCCAGCGCTTGGATGTGAACGGCGATGGCCTCACACCCCTAAACCCTAAGAGCAACTAAATCTGGTGTCGCGAAGAGAAAGACACAATTTTGTCGGCACCAATGAAGGTCGACGAGGCTTGGGGTATGAGATTTGACAGTCCCCAACGTTGTTGGAGGTCGGCTAGGGTGTGGATTTTGTGGTGCTTTTGATGCCGACAATGGGGGTTAATAACCAAACAGAGAACCTCTCGCACTCGCTGAGATCCGCCGCCCTCGTCGTCGTCGAAAGAACCAGATCTACCACCCTCGCCATCATCGTCGCCTCTCGTACTAGCCGTCATCGTCGCCTCTCGCACTCGTCGTCATCGTCACCTCTACAACTATTTTCATTCTCATTCTGCGACGACGACGGATGAATGCTCATTTCCATTCTCATTTTGCGAATGGTAATATTCTCATTTTGCGACGACGGCGAATGTGAATATTCTCATTTCGCGACGACGACGATGACGGTGAGTGCAAAAGGCGACGACAACGGCGAGTGCGGGAGCGCTGAAACGTGAGAGAGGGACGGAGAGATGGACGAAAAGCGCCGAATGTGAGATGGTGGTGACCGGTGACAGCGCCGGTGGGGGTCGCCGGAGTTGATGGCGTATTGGGACGGCGGCGATTGGTCAATCGGCGATGGCGGGTGACCTATGAAAATATTACCATTTTCTTGTTGAAAATTAATAAATAAGAGTAATATGGACCTAAAAAATATGAATTTTAAAAAAGGAACCTGAGAGAAATGTGAACTTATGAGTGGAATTCAACTCAAAAACATTTCTAATAGTAGGACTCGACTCCAATTCACTTCTGTCCCTACTCGTTCTGCTTCTTTTTTGACTTTGTCTTCCTATTTTTGCCTCATAAAAATGATCAAAAGGGTATAGAGACGGGACATCATGGCCATGTTTGGGTGGGCAGCTTATTGCTTATTTGTTTATAAGCAAATAAGGCAAAATACAAATAAGTTGGTTCGTTTAGGTGACACAAATAAGTCATTTCGTTTAAACTTGATTTGTTTAGGTGATTTTTGACTTATTGGGCTTATTTTGACTTATTTGTTTAAATAAGTTGAGTTCGTTTGGATGATTTTTGGCTTATTTGACTTATTTATTTATTGGCTTAAAATTTGACTTATTTGGTTCATTTGGGTGACGTAGTTTATTTTTTATTTATAAGCCAAATAAATCAATAAATTAGTTTAGTCAAACAGGGCCCATACTTTCGTCCCTGCTCTACCTATTGCTATTCGAGGGAGGGAGATTATGGTAATTTATAGGTATTATATATATTTTCTGTAATTTAGGAGAAAAAAACAAGGATAAACATTGCAAATTATTCCACCACGTGGAATAGAGTGGGCTGTTTCTAGAGAAAATCAAAGGGGTATGCTTCTAGAAAGCACAAAGTAACTACCAAAATGAAGCACAGTCTAATAATCTTACACGGTCTTTGTAGCAACCTTAAGGATTGGAAAGTTCAAACAAAAGAAAGTAGACTTCCTCATATAGCATGACCGTTCGTTCACAAGGTGACAACGGGTAATGTTACTAAGACAGTGTTTGGTTTAATGAAATGAGTTTTTATAAAAATATGATGATAGTTTTTGGTATATACGTTAAAATTTCTACTGTATTAAATAAAATACTAGTGATTTTTTTGAATTGATGTCTATTATTTTTTGACTAATCAATTATTAGAATTGATCTTTCTATATAAATATTATTGCACGGGATTGAATCTGTAGGAGGGTGTGAGAAATGAGTGAACCAACCTTTGGGAGGTTCCTCAAGATTGAAGCTAATCTGCAAAAAATGATAAGGGTGATGCTAATGGACGGGCGATTACCAAAATGTCCCTCTAATACCTAAGTTAGTATATATTATGGTCAATCACCAAAATGTCCCTCTAATACCTAAGTTAGTATACTATGGGCGTGGAAGTAAACTAACTTGGAGAGAACTCTCCGTTTATAATTTGACAGAGTCTTCGTAAAGAGAGTCGTGTGTATCTTTGGGAGGAGGTTTAACTCCTCTTTTATGTAAAAGATTAAGCTTGTACATTTGGAAGGTAGGTAATCTCATCAATCTATCGTGAGAGTAGCCACCTTTGGCTTAAAATTTTTAAGAAGATTGAGTGTATTTTTAGGTCTGTCTAAAAATACTAAAATTAATCTAATCGTTATTAATGTTTGTGAGCTCGGCCACACAACTTTCTGGGTTCAGCTTACTACGAGCAATTTGGCCTTTAGTGATCGTAACCTAGGCCCCAACTGAGTGTGTGCATATTTGGGCTTGAGCTGCTTTGGATGGTTTAAGTTTTGTAGTATGAAAATTTGATCCATTCTGAATTCAACCCCTTTCCATTCTGAATAATTCAATTAATATAAAGCAAAAAATGTTGACTTATTAGACATTTGAAACGGACCAGAGATTATTATTGTATTATGCTGTGGTCATCGTTTATGTAATCTAATTAGGTTCGGGCAAGTAAGAAAAAGCTCACATTCTGACATAATAATTTCTTGTATAGAAAAGCTAAAACTGTTGCTAAAAAATAGCAATATAAGATATTATTTCTCTACACTATTTTGTGAATAAATTTTTTAAGTAATAAAAAAAACTAATAATAAATATTTCAACTAACAATAATACAAAGCAGTGATGAGGGTTAAAAAGAAAAAAAAAATTGTCTGTGCTCAACATATTTCTATCATTAGTACACCCACTTGCCAAGGCAAATCAAAATGTTTGGTTCGTTTTGACTTGGAAGAAGTCATCCAAGAAGGAGCTTAGCCAGTCACTTAACCACCCCACCACCCGCACCATTCCTTACTCCCACTCTTCTTGACCGACTTCACTTCCCCCACCCCAAAACAACTCACCTTCTTGAGGGAGTAATTATTCACTAATTTCTCTATTTATGTAATATTTTTATTTAATTATATAATGAAATTTTTTTTAATGTAAAATAATACTTAATTTATTTTTATTAAATAAATAAAAAATTAAAATAATTCACTTAATACGCATCTCATATTCTCATTTGTTAAAACTATCACATAGACAATATTATTACATGGTACTACGAGAATACTTAATAATTTTCTTGTGAGAGTACCTTTGTATCTCATTTTTAGATGTAAAATAGAGAATTGAACAAATATTTCAAATTAAACACTCAATCTCTTATATGAGATGAATAACTAGTGGCACAGTTAGAGACATGTGAGATTAGAGAAGAGAATGAATTAATTTAAACTGAAAATTTTGCACTTCAAGTTTATTTTTGTAATATTTTTAGTTTTTTTTAAATATTTTTTTTACATTTTCTTACATTTTCTTTTTTAATCTTTTTTGTTTCATTTTTTTTACCTGGATTTGTTAAGATTAAGTTCTAATACCAACTTTTATTTCGCAACATTATTAGTCATTCTTTGTTTTTTTAAATTTTTTTTTCTAGGATTATCTACTTTTACTTTTTGGTCTTGTTTTTATTTTTTTGGGGTAATTTTTCTAAAAGATTATTAATTGTATTTCTTGGTCTTATATGATAATATTTTAATTGTGTTTACTTAATTATGCTTCATCCTTATTTTTATATTCCACTGCCAAATAATATATATTAATCGAAAAATTGGTGAACAGTCTAATTTATAAGTCGTTTATTATTTTTTATTCAGTATAAGATTTTTTTAATGGGTAATATTCATTCTCATAAAAGTTTTAACTCGCAAGATCTTTTTAGGACAAAAATACCTTAGAACAGATAAATTTATCCGTATCTTTTCAAAATATGTATAAAGAATACAGATAAATTTATCTGTTTTTTATTGAAAGTACATGTAAAGAATACAGATAAATTTATCTGTCTTATTGAAAGTATGTATAAAAAATATAGATAAATTTATCTGTACATTTTCAAAACATATATAAAGAATAAAAATAAATTTATCTATTTTTTATTGAAAGCACGTATAAAGAATACAGATAAATTTATCTGTCTTATTAAAAATACGTATAAAAAATACAGATAAATTTATCTATATATTTTCAAAATATGTATAAAGAACTCATAAAGAACACAGATAAATCTATTTTTTTGAATCTTTAATTGAAATTTCTTATATTAATTATGTTTTATTCTTATCTTTTATTTTTCAAACAAATAAATATGATAGTGGACTAAGAAATAGATAAACAACGCGGCGGTGGAGATCTAATCCCATGAGTATTAGTTAGGCAAACTTAATCTCTTCTAATTTTATGCTCTAAGATAAACACGGCCTATTGCACATTTTTTTGTTTTAAGGGATAAAAAATTTGAATAAAATTAATTATTCAAACTAAATTAATTTATCCTATTTTTATTTATATTTTTTTGTGGTCGAACTAATTGTCCCACTAGGACAATCAATCCCTTGTATAAACAACAAACAATAAGTAGTGGGGAGGGATTGTGTATTAGAGAGAGAATGAGATTGACCTAAATGACAATTTTATTATTCAAACTTACTTTTATAACCTTTTCTGTTCTTTTTATTTCTTAGCTGACCATTTTATATCTGCACTTATTTTTTCTTAAATTTAGTTGGGATTAAATTTTAACATCAACCTTTTAATTTGTAACTTTATTAGTGATTTTTATTTTTATTTTTATTTATCATCTCTGTAATTATCTATCTTACTTTTCTTAAAATATTTTGGGTCTTATTTTTTTGTGTGTGTATAATTCTTGTTTAATTTTTAAGTTTTTTAGTCTTATTTGATCCCATTTTAATTGTTTTTACTCAGTATTATAGACACAACTAATATTTTATTACCAAGTAATATAAAACCAACAAAATTATTATTATATTTAATATTTATCTTTCTATTTTACAAATAAATAATAATAAATACCACCCAAAAAAAAAAGGAGATAAACAATACCGTAGAAATTCAATCATAATTTTGACAATTAAGTAATACAAAACTTAATCCCTCTTAATCTTATCCTTCTTTTTATACTTTCCATATACAAACACTTTAGAAACCGAGTGTTTATATGTAACCTACACAACACCTCCACCGCCATTCCCCACGCAACTTCCCAACCCTTCTCCACTTTATAATCTTCTCCCTCCAAACATTTTGTTCCTCAAATCAATCTCTTTCTAACTTCAAGGAAGATTTAGCTTTCATCTGAATTCTCACAGTAATCTTGCTTTTTTGCTTTTTGATTTGGTTTTTGAGATTTATGGCTCTTGAAGCTCTGAATTCCCCAACTCCAGCTCCTCCTCCTGCGAACTTCGACGCCATGGACGCCAACTCACTCGAGCCATGGAAGAAGAGGAAGCGCTCGAAGCGTTCCCGGAGCGAAACCCCACCTCCGACCGAAGAAGAATACTTAGCCCTCTGCCTTATCATGCTCGCTCGCGGCGGCCCCACCGCTTCAGAACCCGACTACGACCCCGCCGCTGCTTCCGCCTCCGTTGTCGCAACCGATCAACATACCGAGCCTCCGCAGTCTCTAAAAGCGTCGTACAAGTGCAGTGTCTGCGACAAAGCGTTCCCGTCCTACCAAGCCCTCGGCGGCCATAAAGCTAGCCACCGGAAACTCGCTGGCGCCGTTGCCGTGACCTCCGACGATCACCCCACTACTTCAAACAACGCCGCTACCGCTGCCGCAGTCAACCCGAGTGGTCGCACCCACGAGTGCTCCATCTGCCACAAATCTTTCCCGACAGGCCAGGCCCTTGGCGGTCACAAGCGCCGCCACTACGAAGGCGGCCATAACGGCGGCGGAAACGGAAACGGAAACGGACACGGCAGTGGAAGCGGCGTCACGTCATCGGAAGGCGGCGGGTCAAGTCACGGCCAGCGCGGCTTCGACCTGAACCTGCCGGCGTTGCCGGAACTTTGCCTGGAGTTGAGCCTTGACTGTGTGAGAAAAAGTCAACTTCCCGGCGAGCAAGAAGTGGAGAGTCCCCTACCCATGAAGAAACCGCGTTTATCATTCCTGTCCGATTTGGGTTCTTCACGAAATTAATTATTATTTTTTTAGATTTAATTTTTTTGTCCCTTAATTTGTGGGGGTTGGTTTGATTCTTCACAGATAACTATTCAGTCTCTGAACTCAGTATTCTAGAGCAATGCATTTATTAATTTTTTTAATGATGAATATTGTTAAGTAAATTATTTATACAAACAATTCGTATAAATAAAAATTCATTGTGTGGTATTTTGACCTACAAATAATAATTGATGATTGGTGTGGAGTAATCTTAAATGGTTTGGTTTGATTGATCAGATTGACTAATTAATCAACCCTAGAATATATAATTTTATAGAATGATCAAATTAATAACTATAATAAAATATATAATTATATTGAATGAGTAATTTTATTGGACAATCAAGTTAATACCCATGAAATATATGATTTTAGAAAATAAATAATACTACTTGTTCTATAGTAGAAAAATTATTATTATTACTATTATTTTGGTGACGAAAAAACTAACTTAATATAGAGTAATTTCTCATTTTTAAAGCGTAAATCTTCAAATACACTGCAATTATTCGTCAATCATAGATAAAAAAATTATTAATGTTACATCTTTTTAAATATTATATTTGTAAAATTGTTTATTCATCACTGGTTACATCTAAATGTTGAGAATCTATTCTCATAAAATATTAATCAATACTAGATCTAATATAATTAATCAAACATGCTTTAAGAGTAAATAATAATTTTCCCTCACTTTATTTGTTAATCAAGAGAAAAAATAAATGTTCAACTACATGGAAGGGCTGCTTGGTCTTGGGAAAGAGAGAAAATCTTTGCGATGTATTAAATGCTGATGTATCCAATCGCACTTTTTGTTTATTTATTTTGAATAAAGGAAATTTGTTTTTCTTTTTTCTTTATTCAAAAAATGCTCATTGTAATATATAAATATAAGAAATCTTGATTATTACCAAACTATGTAATTTTAAAAAAAAAAATTTGATAACTAATAAATGAATATAGATTTTGTTTGAACATTAAATGTTTTGTTGATTATCGTTTGATTATGTGAAATTTTGAATTATAAAATTTAAAATACATATATAATTGTATTCAATGAATTAAAATAGAAAAATATATAATTTTAGGGAGAAATAATAACTTATTTTACCAAATCATGTACTTTGAGACCATGTTTATATTAGAGGACTGAAATATGAGATTGGACTATAGTAATTTTTATATTTCATATTTGGATGTAGAAATAGAAATTTAGACATAATCTAAATTAAACAAGCAATACCTTATATAAAAAATAACTAGTGAGAGGAGGAAACGTGGAATAGAGAAGGAAAAAGATTAGATAGTAGAAATTTGTTTTTTTTTCTTTTTTTTCTTTCTTTCTATTAAAAAATGCTTATTGTAATATATAAATATTATAGTCTTGATTATTACCGAAACTATATATTTGTTAAATAAAATTTGATAACTTGTAAATGAGCAGAATTGTTTTGAAAACCACATGTAGTGTTGTATTAATGCATTGAGTATAATCAAATGTGAAAATTTCGCATTATAAGAATTTCAATACAAAGTGTATATAATGAAATAAACCAAATATATATATATATATATATATATATACAATTTAGGGACAAATAATAAGTTATCTTAGCAAACCATATACTTTAAAAGTATATTTGAGATTTCGATAAGAATGTATTAGATTGAATAAGATATAATATAAATTCACATATTTATCTTTATAAAGTGTTTGAGTAATTTAATAATATCATTTTTGTATTAATAAGATTCATAGGATAGATGACATGGTAGTGACGTGAAATATAATTACACTAATTTCGTACAATGAATTCTTTCAAAATATAGAATAAAATAAAATATACTTTTAATCATCTTTTATACGATCATATGATTGGATTAAATTACATAATTGTATCCAATACAATCATGTTGTTATTGGAATCCTAAAAAATTATAAATTGCGTAACCATCTGTCATGCACACGCAAGGAAGCAGGGTTTGCCAGGTAAGAATGATAAAGCCTTAAGTTCGATCGATTGCTTTGTTGGACAGCTCATACAACTTGGAAATCAAGTTAAATTAACAAGTTTTGGTCCTTACAAGCAACCATTGCCAGTTTGGCAAAACTAAGCTTGCTAGAATATTGCTTATTTCGAAGGTGAGATTTCTTATTTTTCAGAAAGACGACTTCTCAATTCTTATTTAATTGGACGCGATCTAATTTTCCAATTTTTCTTTGTATGATTAAAAAAATTTACGTTAGCAAATCTCATTTTATTCAACCTACGGTTCAATTCTTTTTTATTTTCTTAGCCTTCAGAATGACTGAAGAATTGTATAATGCCATCTAATGATAGGCTTTCTATGTTCTGAGTTTTGATTAGAACAATACTAAATTTGATATGATTATAGAATTTACTTTGTTGGACTGGTTAGCTTGATCGCTGTTACACTGAGAACAAAGGTGAGATTGGCCGACAAATTTGGCCAAAATGCCCTTTCGATACCTAAGTTAATAAACTGTAAAATGGAGACGATAAACTTTCAAAAAAATTTAACAGAATTTATGTAAGTAAAAAGAGTTGTCCGTTTACCTCATCATCGAGTTCGGTATTTATAAGATTCTGTATGGAATTTGGCGAGGCAACATCACATATGCACGTTTTTGCGTTGAATGACAGTTAATATGATTCGAAATGACTCATCAGCATTCCACGTTCTTAGCAAAAAGGACCTCGGAGAAATCCCAAAAGAGGCAAGGGAGATTCTTGCCATTAATGTCTAAGCTTGGCTAGCCCATCACATTTAATGTGTTCTGACATCGGTAGTTTCTCTCATCATTGTACTTGATTAAACCAATAAGCCGTCTTAATTCAATCAAGTACAATGATAATAGAAACTACCAAAGTCAAAACACACGAATTAGATCGGTCAGAGTTAGAATTTTTACTTATCAAAATTTGGACTTTTAACGATGATAGTTTACTAATTCACAGTTTGCTAAGTGGTGGGTAGCAATTTCCGTTGTAAAATTGTCTAATTACACACAAATTGGAGAGCAACTGGTCTCATGTTTTTATATAATCTTACTTGATTTTGTAAGAAGAAAGAGAAATATTAGATGCAAATGATTATTCCTTGCCTGACAAATGCCATCTATTGACAGGCTGGTAGCTCCCGTCTTCTTAAACAAATTTAAATTGTATGTTTGGAGTTTTGATGAGAGCAAAATTAAATTGCATAGAATTATAGAATCTAGTTCGATCATGTCATTGTTGAAGAGATGATTAAGAAAATATTTTATCTTATTCAATGTTTAGAATGAATTATTTGGAAACAATTAAGAAAATATTTTATCTTAATATTTTAGCTAATTTAGACATTGTTTGATGTGATAAACCTAACAATTGATAAGAAAAAGGAATTTTCTAATTACTTATATTCTTATCCATATTATAGTTTATAATTAAACATACGTACTCCTAATGCATATCCAGGTTATTTAAGTAAAATTAAAGTTTTATTTAATGGGTAATATTTTTTTATACCACTTTAAACTTGGTATAAGTTAATACTATGTTTATTGCATAATGTTAATGGGGTTAGAATATTCCATATCCATGACATATCATCTATTGCATAGCTGTCGTCAACCCAGGTATTTGATTTTAAGTTATTTTATGTTAAAAAGTTAAAAATTCATTTGATTAAAAAAATAATAACTTTAAAGTAACCAAAAAAGGCAAATAAGTTCAAAGTGAACTTTTATGGTTGCCTTTCAGCCTAAATGAGCTGGAATATGATTGCTTGGTTGAAATTTGTGTAATTTTATATGTAGAATGATAAAATTGACAATTGTTATAAAAAAAATCAAAAAGTCCAAAAATCTAAAAGTAAGTAGGTTAAACGCTAGGGTTGAAAAATAAGATGTTTTTTAATTTTTAAGACTTTAAGTCAAAAGTAAAAAAATCGGCGATTTAAAATCGGTAGCTAAACGAAGACTAAATCACACACGAACACACGTACTAAATAAAAAAACAGCTCTAAACGCTGTATAAAACTAAATATGTTGATCCATATACTGTCTTTATACGATCAATCACTTTCTATCAGAACCCAAGCATAAATGTAAGTGGAAGTATTAGAATCTTAACTTTATTTTTAAAAAATGTTCTAGAAATTCGTCTTTTATCTACCACATTTTCTTATCTCATATGGACACAAACTGGGGCGGACACCAAGGGGACCAAGGCTCCCTATGCTCTCAAAATTATTTTTGTTTCAATATATTATTTTTTGCATTTTCCATTTAATGATTATTACCAAACAAAGAGTCTATCATGTTTCAATATATTATTTTTCGCATTTTCCCTTTAATGATTATTACCAAACAAAGAGTCTATCATGAATAGTCATGTATGTGCTATGTCTGTTAAAAAAATGTTTTTTTACTTTTAATTTATAGTTCACCGAAAAATTAAAAAAATTCGTATTCGGAATTTTTTTATTGTAGATTTTAATTCTAAATCAATAGATACAAATTATACTGTTTCAAGCTATAAGTTTACGATTGGAACAAATATTTATAAATTTTGATTAAACTCAT
>JAOTRH010000020.1:2478687-2507690 GCA_034768845.1 Heliamphora exappendiculata | reverse complement strand
TTGTTTATCCCTATTCGCCTATAAATAGGCCATATATTGTACAGTTTCAATAGACAGAAAATATAGAATTATTTTCTTTTTTCAATTTTTTCAGTTAAAAATATAGTCAAATATAGAGATTGCTGGGTTTTCATATAAAAAAATTTAAAATTAAAATTAAAAGCTCAAAAAATGAAAAACCTAGATACAATTCAACGAAATCAAAGCAATACGAACTCCACGCAGTATGTAAGTAGAAATTAAGATATGAGAACACTTTTTTTTTTATGGAAGAAGAAGAACCTGGTTTACGGTGAGGAGCTTGTTTGCAAACACCAGTAGAGAGAGAAATTATGCTACTCTGATTTACGTTTTTAATGATTCTAAAACAGATGCAACTCTGGTTTGCGCCTGATTAGCTCTTGAACTTTTGGGGGGCGGGGGGGTGTGTGTTTCTTCAAATAAAAATATAAATTAAAAGAAGAGCAAAAGTCAGCTTTTTGACACAAAAACAGGGGCGAAGATGTTAATAATATTAATTAATTAATAAGTGTGAAACCTACAGGTGTCAATTGTTCTGGATAAAATTCTGATTACCCTTTGGGACTCTAGAATTACTGATTTTCGTATAAGCGGGTGTGAAAGATTTTATAAGTTAAAAACCCCATTCTTCAATCTTCACCGTCTGGTTCCTCTCGTTTCTCTCTGTATCTGCTCCCATGGATTCCGACGCCGGTAAAGTGGAGATGTTCTTTTTCCCATTTGTCGGCGGAGGCCACTTCATCCCAATGATAGATCTCGCCAGAGTATTCGCAAGCCACGGCGTCAAATCCACCATCGTCACCACCCCCAACGACGCCGTCGTCTTCCACAAAACCCTGAATCGGGACCAACTCTCCGGCCTCGACATCCACCTCCACACCCTCCACCTCCCCGCCGACGACGACGGCGAAGAACCCCATACCATCACCTCCCTCGACATGTCCGCGCCCCCCTTCACCGACACCTCCATCCTCCAAGCCCCTCTCACTCACCTCCTCCTCCACCGCCGCCCCGACTGCATCGTCACGGACACTTTCCACCGATGGATCGCCGTCGCCGTCGACCAAATCGGAATCCCACGAGTCATCTTCAACGGCAATTGCTGCTTTTCCCACAGCTGCGAAGACAGCAATCGAAGTCACTGGCCTCACGAGAAAGTCAGCTCTGATTCAGAGCCCTTTGTGTTGCAGGGGCTTCCCGATCGGATCGAAATGACGAGGTCTCAGCTTCCGATTATCATCAGAACGAGAATGGAGTTTCCAGGAAGGCCATGAGAGCGGAGGAGAACAGTTTTGGGCAAGTGGTGAATAGCTTCTACGATTTGGAACCAACTTATGTTGAATTCTATAGAAATAAAATGGGGACGAAAAAATTGATAAGAGAAAATAATTTTATATTTTTTGTCTGTTGAAACTGTACAATATATGGCCTATTTATAAGCGAATAGGGATAAATAATAAAGAAAATTAAATCAGAATAAAATCAATCTAATCAATCTAATATTCTAATCAATCTAATATTTCAACACTTGAGATTTATCTATCGAATTTTCTCTTAAGTTAGTCTTTCTCACAATACAACAGTGCAATTGATGGAATAACCATAATACTGGATTCATCTATGAATCCATGTAGCAAACGTATGTGAACAAATAAGATTTACCATAAGATGAAAGAAATAGAGAAATTTAACTTCTATACAAGATTTCGTAAATCTTTTTATACCGGAGGCAAAAGAAAAAAATTTCAATATACAAAATATACAAAATCAATGATAGAAAGTGATTTTAAGCCTTCACGTGCATATAAATAATTTAAATAATTGAGATTATTCACTATGGGAAGTGATTTTAATCTTTCGTGTGCGTATAAATAATTGATATTATTTTCTATAATTGGTATTATATTCATGAAAGAAATAAAGGAAAAACAATACTTGAATAGTACGTACACAGTTGTTTCAAAATACAAAATATAAAAATAAAAAAATAATGCTATAATTACTATATTTAGTGATCATATTTGAGTGAAACATGCTGTATCATTTATATAAGGTATTTATAACATTTTATAGAATCATTATTTATTTTTAAATAGCATAAATAAATATTATATTATATAATATTTAAATATTATTACCAAAATAAAGTCACCATAAGATTATTAGAAAATTTGGGAATCGTAGGGCGGTGTTCCATTTTCATTCGGTGGGCTTAAGAGAAATTAGGTTAACCCGACGACTGACTAGCTACTTACCGGTCCGGTATATCTCAGATGTCATTAACATGTCACCCGCCGTCCCTTGGTGTTTGGATTTCAAGTTGGGCGGTGGCTTTCAAGTTCGACTTTCATAGAAGTTTGCAAAGTAATTAGTTTTCAAAGTATTATGAAGTATTATGTGATATTTGTGGATAATTTGGTAAAGTTACTGTTAGTAATTTTTAATTTTTTATTATTAATTTTAGTTATAAAATATAAAATTTTTTAAATACTTACAACTTTTGTTACAATTTATAATTATTATTATTTTTTCTATTTTAACTACAAATTATAATTTATACTTAATATTCATAACTTTTATTACAAGTTATAATCTAGAAATTATTAGTTTCAACAATGTCAAACACTATATATTCTTACTTAATAGTGTAACAGAAAATACTATGAGTGAGATATCTAATATTGGCCCACATTTGTTAAATATGTTGTGATTCACTTAATTGCATAAAATATTTTTATTTATCATAAATTTTACATTACATCGTTTACATAGTATTTTGAGTACCTTATAATTTGCCCAGTTTGCATACGGAGAGAGAGAGAAGAAGAAGTTGTTGGATAGTTTCGGAGATTAAATAATTACTAAAGTGCACAATAAATTTTTTTTGAGGTAACAAAAGGCTTTGATTTTTTAAAGAAAAAGTGACCGTTAAAGTGGGTGAAATTAAGAGCATGAGCAATCGAAGCTGTTGTTGAAGATCGGAATATATAGTGGGGCAATACAAGGTGGTTTGAAAATTGTAAGTTAAAAAAAAAAAAGAGTACAATTAAAGTGGGTTGTGTAAATAATTTTTGAGGGTATTTTAGGTAAGGTAAAAAGTTCATACACTAATTTTTTATTTTAACAAATAATTGGCAATCATTACGCTTAGATAAATATGTAGAATGACGGTGGACATCTCGACGAATAAGTGTCGAGCATCTCGATATAGAGGTGTAGGTCATACTGGTTTGAACGTAACGAATTGACAACGACGGCAAAATCGACAACGACATTAGTATTTTTAAGGTAGTTTGACGAATTCAAACTAAGATGGAGATTATTAGCTGTGTATTTTGTATTCTATGTATCTATATGATTATAGTTTTATTTATATGTATTTTGGACTGCACTGGAGTTATGAATCTATAAAAAATTTAATAAATGTAGGGTTTTATAATTATACATAACATAGGCTAGGATTTTAGAGTTTGCCTATAAATAATGACCTTATAATTATAGTTATTGTGTGAATAGTTGAATAAAATAGGTAAAGATGTAAAAAGAGAAGAAAAAAATACCGTGGTCACTATTGAGCGAAAAAATAGAGTTTGTTTTAAAACTCAGATTATATGTGTCAATTTTTGGGATGTTTTGGTTTCATGATTATATATTATACGGTTATATTAAATTATCTATTTCACCAGTGAACGTAGGTAAGTTGTCCCGAACCACGTATGTTCTTGCGTAATTTTTTTATTTGGTGTGTGTAGGGTCCTTTAGATTAAACAAGTAAAGAATAAATGCGGAGAGGTAAAATATGCAAACGTGATCAGAAAACACAGAACGAAGAGAAACGAGGTTGGGTGAAAGAGAAGGCTAGTTAAGTTTAGAATACTGGCAGTATGAACGTATTCAGCTATCAAAATCTGATTAATCCGAAAGCATGACTATCCATCCTACTTATAGCACTCAGATGAGCTATGTTAGTATTCAGATAGGACTCTTCAAAAGATCTAATCGGATCATGAAATATGATCTTTGGGGAATCAAGAGATTCTATTCTGATAATCGATCAAGTGTTCTATTCAAACTCAACTAGATCAGCCAACGAGTGTCACGTGGGTACCCGACTCACTCGGGTCGAGTGACTCAGGGTCACTCGAATGACTCGAGTGGGTTGGGCTCGTAGCTCGACAAATCCCTTTTTTTAGTCACCAAATCACATGTCTCTCAACGTCCCGTGTAGGATTGTACTGCCATTGTCTTCATTGTCTCTAGGACAGTCTTTCGATTATCAGAGGAATCTATAATCATATAGTCTATGCTATATCTTGGTTATTCAGTCTGTGCTGAGCCACATAGTCGGTGCTATGTCATCAAGATTTAGTAATTAGAGCTACATTACAGTCTGTGCTGTCTTCATGATTTGTGCCATGTAATAATACAGTCTGTGCTGTCGTCATGGTCTATGCCATGGCAAATATTCAGAGCTACGCTTCATAGTCTAAGCTATGGAATACTTTCTGCCTCTGCACGATGAACAGTGATATTAGTTGGCCGAGTTATAGGGGGTCCCAACAGCTCAGATTCCCAGTAACTCGTATAGTTCAAGTCTGGGTCTTCTTGTAACTTGAGCAACTTGGAGTTGTATGCCATATTTACTGATAGAGTAAAATTAGCCTACTCGAGTAACTCAAGTGGGCGAGTCTTTTGGGCCTTTCAACTTACTTCTGCTTTGATTAGTTCAGGTCAAGGAATGTATGATTCAAATACTTAACCCTTTTCGTAGTTCATATTCAAGTCACCAGTGAAATTAGTAGTTTATGTGATCACCCGAGTACCCGAATTAGAGTAGTCGACACCGGTTAAATAGAAAAAATATTCGAGCAATTGGAGAGGCGAGCAGCTCGGGTCATAGGTGACTCGAGTTACGAGTAGAGGAGTTGCTCGAGTCATGAGTGACTCAAGTTACGAGTAGAAGTATTGTACCCGAGCTACTAGATGAGTGAGCAGCTAAGATCATCTGCTTATCGTTAATAGTCATACCACTTATTTGAGTCATACACCTGAGCGATACACAAGTTTTTCGCTCGAGTCATCTGCTCGAGTAGTTGGTGTTAAATTGGTGACCATGTCTTCACTCCTTTACGACAGTCGAGACCTAAGTTCTTGTATGTTGGGATGCCGCATAGGTTGAGCCGAGCACCGTGCGGTAACTTTCAATCCGTGTGCTTGTACCGTTTAGTTGAGCCGTTCACTCGGATCTTAAGCTCGAGAAACTCATGTCTTATTTCATTGATAATATATTTTTTTGAATCATCTACAGTGTGCGTTTAGATGTGTTTCCGTTTGCGTTTGAAAAGTGATGATTAAATCACAACATTTTGTGTGTTGGAAAACTGCCACAACTAAAGTCAGCCTTCTAACCTTACTTTCTAACCTCAAATCGCGATTTGACTTAACCGAACACCTTTCCTCAATTGCCAAACTGCTTGCCCTTCACTCGCGTGTCTCTTTCTTCCTTCCTAGAAGGCATGCCCTTCACTCGCGTGTCTCTTTCTTCCTTCCTAGAAGGCAAGAACTTCTTTAGCGCTTTTCGGCCAAAAGTGATCAAAAAAGAGTCTGATGCTCAAGTTAGTATTACTTCAAGAGTTTAAGGAGAGGATTCTAAGCATGAACATCTCATAGCATTTCCTTTGGGGTGTATTTTCTTTTATAGGGACTTTTCTCTCTCATTTTCTTATCTATTTTGAAATTGATTTGTTTCCTATAATTTATCCTTAAAATCAGGGATTTCCTATCATCATATCTACTCCTTAGGAAAGCTGATTGATGATTTTTAGGAATCGTCTTGATCTCCCCAAGGAATCCCTCAAACTCTGAGTTGGCTACTAGCTAGTTAAGCAGTAATTGTTTCGATAGAGGCATTTCAGGCACTTCGTCCTATTAATTTAGCCATGTCTCAGTTGGGCCGTTGGGGCTGACCCAAATTCATCTCAGTCTTACTTCCTTCTGTGAAAAATGTTATTGTTGTTCATTGTTAAGGTATTGTGTCAAGATTTTCTTTAGATCAGAAGTTCATTCAATTTTTAAATATTAAATTTGAATAGGAAGTCCAGTGGTTAGTCTTAACATATCTATATAATAAGATAAAACATCTTGATGTTATATTTATATAAGTTTCAAAATTTTAAATTTTGTAACTCTTTTTCTTGTCTTTTTATTTTTTTTTAATCTCTTCTCTCTCATGTTCTTCTATATAAAAATATAAAAAATAAAAAAAATATTTATTGATATTACTTTTCTTCTTACTAATTCAATAAAAAAAATTACTTTTTATTTTTTTTTTACCTCTATAAATTAGTAAACTACCAAAATCATATTTTTAATTGAGTGATTTAAAATTGATCTATTAACAATTTACTAAATTATTAATATTATTTTATATTTTACTTTTAAATTATTAAAATTAGATAGTTAAGTGTCGTTTAGTAAAATTAGATATTTTACTAAGATTACTTTTAAATTAATCATAGTTGGGCTAATTACACTAACCTCACCCGAAGTTTTTAATAATTGTGGTAACTTCCCTAGTTTTTGAAATTACTCTACTCTTCCTAACTTTTTCTAACTATATACAAAACCTTTATTCCATTAATTGACCATTTAAAACATTAACAAAAAGGTGGCGATAGTCATTTGATTATTTAAAAATAGAAAATTTTAATTTAATTTGAGTCCGGAATGAAATAAAAGGTTGTAATAAAGTTAAATAAAAGATATTAAAAATTTTAAAAATCACAGAAAAAGTCCATATTTAGTATTTTTTTTGGGGTGGGACCATGGGAGGATGTAACCCATTCACAAATTTTACCTGGAAAAGAAATTGATGGCACATTAAAGAGGCCGTGGGCCCAGCTTACATTCGAGTCTTCATTAATAAACCTTTAAGGTTAGTGGGCCTAAAGGGCCTTAATCTTGTTTACATATGGCCCATTTAAGAGGCCGTGGGGGCCCAGTCCACAGTCGAGTTCTTCATTCAGGTGCCTTCAAGCTTAGTGGGCCTAAAGGGCCTTAATCTCGTTTACATACTCTTAGCCCTGATTGCAATTAGCTTAAAAATTAGTTTTTTTTTGTTTTTTTAGGCTAAAAAGTTAAATTGAGTTTAAAGCAGATTGTTTAGTATCTTAGTTTTTAAACTAGTTTTTTTAAAATTAGTCATTTGGATAAAAAAATGAACTTTTTTACTTTTTGTTTAAAGTAGATAATTTTACCTTTCAATATATTTTATATTAACAATTATATGTAATTTGTATTAGTAGTAAAAAAGTTTTGAATAAAGACATGTTTGATTGATCGGATTAATAATAAGGAAATATATAATCCCACTTGATAAGTAGTTCCATGAGAATAATAATAAATGAATTATTAATATAATATTCTCTTAAACATTGTATATCTCATATTTTGTGATATTAGCTATTCAATTGATGTATAATTTTTTCACAACTTGTTAAAATCAAACAAAAAAAATATAATCCCATAGAATTTATAATTCAATCTCATGTCTAATCCGATCAATCAAACATGCCCAAAAAGTATTGTTATATTTTAAAAGTAGTAAGAATTTGAATAAAATATTCTAAAAGTTTATGTTTTGAGTCAATTTTTTATTTTTTAGCTTTTTAGCTTTTTTTTACCAAACGAACAATATTAACTTTTTAACTTTTTAACCAAAAAAAAATACTAAAAAAACCAAAATTGCCAACCAGGGCTTTATGGTCAATTCATGCTTTTATAGGTCCGTTTAGATGCCCTTGGATTTAAATTGATATATTGGTGCCGTTTGCAACGTTTACGTTTATTAATTTTTATTTTTATTTTTTAAGATTTTTATAAATTATAAATAAACATATTTTTAATAAATTTTTATTTTTAAAAAATATAAACAGATTTAAAATTTATTAAATTTTTATAAATAAAAATATATATTTTTACTTTTTTGTAAACAATTTGTCATTTCTTCATCTCTCTTCCATCATTTTCAAACATTATTACCTTATTACCATCATTGCACACTTTTGCCCACTATCTCTTACCATAATCTTGGAAGAAAATGTAAGTATCCTAAATATAGCTTATTTTTTTTATCTTTTGTTTATTTTTTTAGTGAGTTTTTTTTATTATTTAATTAAACTATTAATTTTTCAACTCCTCTGAGATGAGATAAAAAGGTAAATATTTTATCATAATTTAAAAAAAGTTCAAGAAAAATAAAAAATAAGCCAATAAATTAAATTTAATGTTGTCTATTTTGGTATTTAGTAAAAAATTTTACTTTTTAATTAAATAATTTACTTTTTAGTTTATCTCATCGATACAATTTAAAAAAATCAAAAAAATTAGTCAAAATGTATTTTTTAAAAACAAAATAAAATAAACAAAAACTTGAAAATTTAGCCCAAATGGCGTATATCCAATATGCTTTTACTTTTGCTTTTACATTATAATATTTGAGATGTTTGCATAATTTTTTTATTATTAAAAGTATAATTGAATTTTTAATTATGAATATTATAATTATTTTATACAAAAATTAATGTATTTACGATGTGTATAAATTTTCTTTTCTTGAAAAAGAACTAAAAAAGTAGATTTTTTATATATAAAAAAAAAATCAAATGCAATAACTTAAAATTTATATTTTTTTTATTAAAAAAGTAATTTTTTAAATAGCTGAGGTCTCATTTTGATCCGTCATGTGGGTTAATTTCCGGCCTTAGGATAATTGATTATTAGTGTAATAATTCACTGCCTCTTAACTTAATAATAATATGTGAAAAGTAAGTCTATTAACAACAATAATAAGCTACTAATTTATTACCAACAACTTCTCTCCTGTTTAAAAATAGATTGGAGTAGGTCCATTCTAAGTCAAAATAAGTCTGTTTTAATGGTTTGAATTGTTAATTAAATTTGCGCTAAAAAAATAATTGATGAATGAACATTTTGTTTGTTTTTTTCACACAAAAATAATTTTTTAAAATATTTAACAATATCTAATTAATTTAATTTTTTTTATAAAAATAAACAATTTAAATCGATAAATATATTTTGAACCCAAAATAGACTACTAAGGTGGTCTGGTTGGTTCTTAGTTTATTATTATAGGATTCTAAAGTTCTTATTTTAAATTTTACCATAAAGTTCAATTGTTTAATGCCTATTTTAAGTTCATCATGGTTATCCAAATCGTTAACTTCGTAGAGCTCATTAGAAAAAGTATTTATGCAAAAAATTAGATTGGAAATTGGTAATCACACTATTTTATAAAATCTGTTTGGATGGAAAAATTAATTTTCTAAGTATATTTATTTTATTTAGAATAAATGTGTTTATATAATATAGTTATTAATGTATGATTGACCTAATTTTTTTGTATGTATAATTTTCTCGACAAATTCTACGAGATGAATAGTTTCGATCATTAATAAAAACTTAATGTGGGCTCATAAAAATTAAATTTCATGATAAAATTTTAAAAATAAATTTAGAAAAACTCAATCTTTTTATTACATGATATTTTTTTTATTCACCGACCCGTTGTTAAGTTTATTGATGATATTTTTGGCCCGGGGTTGTCATGTCCTCTTCATCACGGTATCATTGTGGCATGTTTGCTCAAGGAAAATTATTGAGTACTAGGTAGGTATTTGGCGAAGTTATGACGGCAGTGTTTAGTTTTTTGTTGTTAATTTTAATAATTGTAAGTTCTTTTAGAGAAGATAATAATTATTAAATATTTAGAGAGGTGAAATATGTAAAGTAATAAGAGAATACATAATAGAGAAAGAGCGATGATTGGGTAAAAAAGAAGGCTAATCAAGTTTGAAGTATTAGTATGAACATTTATGATGAAAAGTAAAAAAAGAATGAATCTCTCTCCTTAAGAGCACATTTGTCTCTCATATTTATAACTATTTGATGAAACTATTAGAATTAAAATAGGACTCTTAAGAAATATGATCCGATCGTGAGAGGTCATCTCATGGATCAAGAGACTCTATTCGAAGATTTCGATCATTTTCTAAATATTTAAAGTTAGTATTCTACTCTAACTTGACTAGATCCACCAGTGGGTACCCACTGGACACTGGACCAATTCGGTCAAGCATCCGACCCACTCGGGTTGAGTGATTCAGAGGTCACTCGAGTGACTCGAGTGGGTAAATCCCATGGTGTGACAAATTCTTTTCTTAGCCACAAAGTCAAATGTCTCCCAGTGTCCCATGTATAATTGTATTGCCATTATCTTCATTGTCCCTAGGATATTCGTTCAATTCTCAGAGGAATCTATAATTGTATAGTATGTGCTATATTTTAGCAATTCAGTTTGTGCTGAGCCACGTAGTTTATGCTATGTCATCACAATTAGGTAGTCAGAGCTACACTCACAGTCTGTGATGTCTACATGGTCTGTGCCATAGCCATATAATCAAGTAGTCAGAACTACTACTATAGTCTGTGCTATACTTCATAATTTGTGCTATGATAAAGTAATCTCACAGTCTATGCTATACTTTATAATCTATACTATGGAATTTCTTCATTCGTAGTTAGTGCTATGCTACATAAATTAGTTATGTTTTCTTGTGCTTCTACACGATGAGCAGTAGTTATGGTTAGCCGAGCTATTGGAATCTCTGTAGCATGGTCCATTCTTAGCTCAAGTGATTCGAGTGTAGAGCATACTACTTTGTCCCTATGCTTATATTAAGTCAAAGGTCTACAATGGCCATATGAGTCGTTAACGGTGGTTGAGCTACCTAGGGGCGAGTTGCTTGAGTCTCCAATGGTTCGAGTGACTCAAATCCTAGCCAGAGTTTCCTTAGAGCTCCATAGTCATTTTGCTTGTGCGTTTGATCATCTTGGGACACTCGAGCTGCTGATAACATGAGTAGCTCGGATCAGTGTGATCGATACCTATTGAGCGATCATTATCACTCCTCTTCGTTTACTGTTCTTTCGAGAATCATTTTTAATCATCTACAATAATAAGTTACAATTTTTTTAAAATACTCATAACTTCTGTTATAAGTTAATTATAATTATAATAATTTTTTCTAATATTTGAGTTACAAGTTAATAGGATAATTTGATCTAAGGTTCCATTTTGGCTATTTATTTAGGGATACAAACCAAACTCTAAACTACTATTTCACTAGGTTTCATTTTCATATATTGTACCTAAAATACTCTTGAAATAAGTCCAAATCTTTTCCATTATAGTCGTCATATAAATTAGTAACGTATATTTTTCATACTAAGCGAACTTGAAATACGTAATTATGGTAATTTTATATGCATTCAATATTTGAGTTATATATATAATTATGATAAATAAATAGATATATGTGGATGTATACAAATTGTATATACTCCGTTTTGATAATAGAATATACATTGTGATTTACTTAATTTTTTTGGTTATGAGCAATTACATTGGTCTATATAGTATCTAGATATCTCTATTTTGTGTAGCATAATTATCATTTCACGTAACATCAAATTGCATTACCAAATATAATTCGTTATGAATAACAACATTTTCATTTTTTGTAATAAATTTATTATATTCTCATTTCCTTATTTTCGATAATAAAAATTATCATTTTCTCATTTTCTCATTTTCAGTAATAAGATTCTCCTTTCGTGTAGCATAATTATCATTTTGTATAGCACAATTATTATTGCATATTAGCATATTCTCATTTCGTGTAGCACATATTTATCTTATCATATTAACATATTATCATTTTTGTGTAACATAATTATCATTTCACATAACATCAAATCTCATTTCATCAACCAAATATCATCGTAATTGTCTTTTTATATAAGTGCAAAAACAACAACATAGTCCATTTGGCAAAAAAAAGCCATAAAAATTAAAAAGCTAAAAAATCAAATCAAAACATTAATTCTTAGAATATTCTATCTAAACTTTTACCACTTTTAAAATACAATAATACCCATAATTCATAACTTATTTATTATTACTACAAACTATATATAATTGTTATTTTCAACTATATAAAAATAAAAAATTATTCAATCTAAACAAAAAGTAAAAAAGTTGACTTTTTACTCAAACAACTAATTTCAAAATATTATTTTATCATAAAAGTTTAATTTTTATGAATTCATCTCAAATTTGTATTGCTGATTCGAATCAAATTTAGAGTGCATATTGATGAGATCATCTATGTAAAAAGATCTATTGATTGGATATCTATTTATAAAATATTTTAAAATATTTAGTTTAATGGTATGTGCGATTTTAAAAATAAATTAGATATTTTATTTATAATAAATATGTTTAAATAATAAGTTATTTATATTAAATTAATTTAATTTTTTATATAAATAATTTTCTCAAACGAGTTTTATAGAATTAATGACAAGATTATCAAAATAAACATAAGGTGCATCGGTACATCTATAACAATAATACATTAAATCAAGTGAAAAATAATAAAAGCTCGATGTCCTACAAAAAAACAAGTATTTGAACACCTAACATCGCCTGGCTCTTTATTCTGTACAATAGAAAATATTATTTTAACATAAAATTAAACCCATTTTTAACTCATATTAAGAAAAAATCATTGTAAAAAGACAGATTGATTAGATATTCATAGATATAGGATTTTATAATATTTATTTTATTGGTACATGTAATTTAATAATAAATTATTTATTGTATTTAAAATAAATATATTTAGATAATTATCTATTGATATTGGACCAGTTTACTTTTTTACATAAATTATCTTCTCAACGAGTTTTCTAAAATAAATATGATATATATTTATAACAATTATACATTAAAGAATAATATTTATAAATGCAAACATTGCTTTTTATTCTCATGATCGAAAATGTTTTTTTATCATAAGTTTAATTTTTATGTGTTCGCCTGAAATTCATCTCGATAATCCGAACTGTTTATCTCGGAGAATATTGTGAGAAGATATTCATGTAAAAAATTGCATTGATTATATCTCTCAACATATTATTTCTTATAATATTTATTTTAATGGTACATGTAATTTTAAGAATAATTTTTTTATTTTATTTAAAATACATATGTTTAATTATTATTTTTTGATATTCGGTTAATTTATTTTTTTGCATGATTACTTTTTTACAGTAATTAGTGGAGAAGAAAAATAGATAGGAACAAAAGAATTAATAACATTCGTATAATTAATAATACGTTTGCAAATATTATTTATTTTTTAAATTTTTTATTTTTATTTGAATTTTGATGTGAAATTAAACTAAAATTATACTAATATACTTAAAATCTTAAAAGTAAGAAGACAATAAATAGAAAAACAAAAATACTCAAAAAGAATATTTTAGTTTTCATAATAGCATTTAATTTTAAATATAATAAAAATACAAAGAAACAATCAAAAGAAATTAAAAAATAGTAGAAACACATTAAAAATACATCCATTGATCTCAGCAAAAAAATATTAACTATCTTTTACCATAAAAATTTCTTCCAAACTTAAAGAATCCTGCATTCAACTTCTTGAGAGTGGTATTAGCATTAAGTAGTTTAGATTCTAATTCTTTGATTCTCGTCTCAAATGAGGTTTTTGAATTTATTGAGTTTTGTAATTCCACTTTCAATTCTGAAACTTTGAATTTAAGAAAATACTCGATAAGTTCATTTATTTGTTTATCAGAATTGACCAATTTTTCAGACATTTTGAATTTAAAAATTTTCTGTTGAGAAACAATAGCTTGAGACTCGGTCAATTATAATTTAAGGTTTTCATTATCCTTTTCAATGATTTTAATTTTCAGTGGCAGGTTAGTGATAACTTTATTAATTTTGTAACTTTCTCTGTGCAGTTTATCATAAGCCCACTGAAGATTTTTTTCACTACCATCGTTTGAATTTGAACCTGAATCTGAATTCTCTTTTTTAGAATCATGATGAGAAATACCTGATTCTTAGTCATAATATTCAAATTTAGATGAGTCAGTAGATGCAGTAAAAGCCACAAAATTATACTCTTCGTTGTCTCGTTTGGATTCTATTTCATTATTACTTGACTCATCATCCCACATGACAAAAAAATAAATTTCTTTCTTTTTCTTTTTATTTGGACAATCATGAGTAATATGACCATACCCTTGACATTCAAAATACTATATCGACTGGTTTTGATTTTTTGAAAAAAAATTCTCATTTTTAGCAATATTCTTACTTTTGTCATTAGTTTTTTCGAACTTATCCTTAAAGTTAGTTTTTTATTTAAAAATTTTTTAAGAATAAAATTCATAACTTCAGGGTTAAAATCTATCTCATCATCAGTAGATTCTATGTCATCCTTTGAAAATTTTAAAGTAATGTCTTTCAATTTTTTAGGTTGACGTAGAGTTATTTCATAACTTTGAAAGTTTTCAACTAACTATTCCACTTTAAAAAGAACAATATTTTTGTTTTCTTCAATAGCGGTAACTTTTGACTGAAAATTTTCAAATAGCGACCGTAAGATTTTTCGAACAATATGATATTTCAAAAAATTTTCTCCAAGTATAAAACAAGAATTCCCAATATCGCTCAATTTTGCATAAAAATCATCAAAGATTTTATTTTTTTCTATTCTTAAAGTTTCAAAACTGGTAGTGAGCCTTTAAAATTTTAAAATTTTAACGGTTGAAGTTCTTTCATGAGTGACTTTAAGGATATCCCACACTTTTTTAGCATTTTTACACATGTAAATTTGTCGAAATTCTTCTTGTGTGACACAATTAAATATGGCATTGATAGCTTTGTTAATCCAGTTTATATTTTCAAAATCTTGTTTATCCCATTGTTCGGTTAGCTTTAAAATAAAATCACTTCCAAACTTGACAGTTGGTCGAGTATAACTATTAACAACAGAGATCCAAATTTTTTTATCAATAAATTTTAAAAAAATCCTCATCGAGCTTTCCAATGAGGGTAGTTTCCTCTATCTAACAAGGATGATCGTACGATTAAGTTTTCTTCTCTAAGAAATTCCATGATTAAGATTGATTAGAACCGTTTTTTTTCAAAAAAAAATTATTTTTGAAAAAAATATTTTTAATCAAAAAAATTATAACCCTTTTTTAATAAAAAAAATTATAATTATTTTTAAAAAAACATAAACCTACTCTGATATCAATTGAAAAATTTATTTTTATATTTTTTAACCAAACCAATTAAAATTTTATTTTCTTTTTACATTTTTAATCAATTTATGTCGTAGAATACGAGAAGTAAAGAATCAAATATCTAAATTCAACACACAAAATTTTTTACGTAGAAAACATAACTTGGGTAAAAAATCGCGAGACTAATCCTAATACAAGTAAATTAAGTACTAATCAATTGAACAGTTATAAGATACCAACTTATTGACTTTGATCGAATTTTCAATCAAAGCGCCTTAAGTTATGTTGCCGAATTCACGTGCACTGTTCATTATTTGATCACCGCAGCAATGAATTTTCAAAACTTCATAAATATTGAATCTTCAATATTTTCACACTGGCAGAATCCTCCGTCAGTAAACTTAAAACATCTTATAAGTTGAACATGAACAATCTCGAAATCCTTGAAACTCGAAATCAACTTTTGATGTACTTTAGAATATCTGATTATTGAAGTGCAGAAATTCATTTTCGTGGCTAGCCTATGGTCCTTTATATGGGTTTTAAAATCAGGCAATTGAACTTTCAATTGAATTAAAACTATTTGGGGTCCGCTCAAGCGCACTTGGGACCGTTCGAGTGATCATGTGTCAAACTGTTTTCTGCTCTTGTACGAATCTGCTTCATTGGCTTGTACTTTTGGCTTATTGTATTGTACTCCAGTCTTTCAGCCTGAATGATATTTTGATAAAAAATTTCTAATCCAACTAAAACTTACAACTCAATTAAATGAATTACCTAAATTAAATAACTTAAGAGTTATATAGTCATCCAATAACAAGAGTTCTAAATCAATTAAGAGTTTTATAATACTTGTACAACCTGGATTGCCACCAAAATATATGAAATTTAATATAATTAATATTATAAATAAATTCCTAACAATAACAACATGATTTTTTTATAGTGGAATTAATTTTTTGTACTAAGGATATTATAGTAATTTCATTTTAAAAGAGTTAAATTATTTGAGATGTAAATATACTTTATTCTTGAAAAAAGATGTGCCAAAATTTTAATTAGTTTTTTTAAAATACCAAACTTACGACTTAAAAGTTTTTTTTTTGTTGCAAAAAAGTCAATTTTTATCCCAAAGAGGTAGATGAAAAAGGATAAAATTTTAAATATTATGTGCCCATTTACATAAAAAGTTAAAAAGGCTGTTTTATAATTCAAAGGTATTTAGGTATTTAGTTTTTTTGCTTTTTTACTTAATTTTTTATTTATTTTTTAAAAATATCATAACTTTTATTATGCATATTTATTTTTTATTAAAAAATATAATTTTAAAATTTATTTATCAAATTTTATTAAACAAGATCTATATTGAATATAAAATTATTTAAAAATAAATTTTAAAAAATAAAAATAATTTAAAACTAAGTTTTTTTATCTTTTAATTTAAAGTCACTTTAAGTTAATTTTTTAGTTTTAAGTCATTCATTCGGTTCACAAATAAATTTTTTTATATATTTAACTTAAAATAATTTTAAATAAAAAATTTAATTTAAAGTTAAATTGACTAACATGACGTTATTCTCATAATTATTTGGTACGTATCAAATGTCATTATGTCAAGCACAAATGATTTGGCATGATTCTAATGTGCCTTTTTTTTCCTTTTTTGTGTAGTGTAGTAGGATGTTTGATAAAGTTATTATTATTAATTTAGTTTATAAATTATAATTTTTTTTAAGTATTTATATTTTTTGTGATAAATTATAATTAATTTTTTATTATATTTCAATTGCTAAGTTATAATTTTATTAAATATTTTTAATTTTTATTATAAATTATAATATATAAATTACTTATTTTAATAATACCAAACCCAGTAAAGCAAACAGAAATTACAGGAATGAAGCAACCATTACTGTTGATCCTGACCACATTAATTACTTAGCTCTAACTTCCACGGTTCTACCATATACTAGTCCGATCACGATGCCATCCTGGAATATTTTTTTATTTTTTAATTAAAAAGTTAAATTTAATTTAAAATAAGTTATTTGACAAATTAATTCTTAAGCTAATTTTTAAAATTAATTTTTTTTAAAAAAAATATTTTTTTTACTTTTTGTTAAAATTGAACAATTTTATCTTTGTATATATATATATATATATATATATAATTAAAAATAATAATTATATATAATTGTTAGTGGTAGTAAAAATACTATAAATGAGAAATATTATTATCTTTTAAAAGTAAGAAGAGTTTAAATAAAATATATTAAAAATTAATTTTTTAATTTAATTTTTTAACTTTTTAATTTTTATGCTAAACACGCCAGGTTGATTTTTCGTGTGTTTTTAGTCAAAAAGTCTAAAAGACTTGATAGCCAATTAAAGTTGTTTGATTTATTAATTCATCAAATAATTTATTTAAAAATAATAATAAAAAAATAAAAAAATAAATTTAACTTAATTTATTTATTTTATTATTGTTTGCGGTCATGCTAAGCTTACGACTTTCACATATATTAATACATTTTGTATAAATATTTATATATTATAATTATATTTATATTCAAAGATATGATTAAAAGGGTTTAAGTTTTTCACTACTAATAGTTATGCGATTAAATATTTATTACATTGTGTATCTATTTTTGTAGTTTACTCTCATGTTTGTTTGTTTGTTTGGTAAGATAGAAAAACAATTATTAAGAATACTGACAAATAACACTAAAAAATAAAAATTAAAACAAAAAAAAAATAAAATGAATAACATGAGAGGCAGAAAAAAAGTACCAATAAAATCGCGAAGTACAAAATTGGTATTAGAACTTAATCCTAATTAATATAGGTAAAGAATGAAACAACAAAAATGTAAATAAAGTAAAAATAAAAATTGATAAGTTAAAAATTTATAATAAAAATATAAATAAAAAAAAAATTACTAATAACTATTTCAGATACACTCAATTTGAGAAAATAAAAATATTAAAAAGACTATTAAAAATAGAAAAAAAACTTAAAAATATTACAATGGTAAAATTATTATTCAGGCTAATCTCTCCTCCTCCAACTAATCTTTTACTTCTGTATCCCAATCCCATCCCTCAGGAGGATGTTTAAAAAATTGTTGAAATCGTTAAATTAGTCCAAACTATTTGATTCTCATTTTTAAATAATTAGAACTATTTTTTATGATTCAGTTAACAAATTAAGCTAAAATATTCGTATTGAACCAAATCAAACCTAACAGTTAGTTATCAATACCACTTATATTTTGTACTATATAAAGAAAGACTTAAAAAATACTATTTATTTTAAGTTTTTTCCTTAAATATAGTACATAATTTAAAAAAAAAATAGAAAAGATGCAATATGAACCCAATACCTAATTTTGGCCTGAGGCTCGTGGGCGGCATGAAGCCAAGCACTGTGCAGGCCAAGCCCAGTCCGAGATAAGCCCGAGCCCGAATATAAGTTTTTTGGATCGAGTTTACCTCGCTGAGCCCGTGGGCCAGCCCAGCCCGACGCCTTGGCCCGCCTTTTGAATTTTCAACGGGTAGTCTAACTCAACCCGAGGTCCAACGGCAAATGTTATAATTTAAATTATAAAGTATAAACTAAGTACTATAACTAATTTATAATAATATAAACTATAAATTTATAAAGTAATAATAAAATTATAATAAACTAATAGACTTATAATAATTAATAATATAAACTATAAAGTATAAACTTATAAAGTAATAATAATAAACTTATAAAGTATATACTATAAACTTAAAAACTAAAAAACAAATAAAGTTTAAACTTATAAATATAACTAATAAAAATTATAATAAACTATAAATTATAAACTATAAACTATAAAGTATACAGCATAAATTATAAAAACTAATAAACTTGTAATAATAATAATAATAATAATAATAATAATAATAAACTAGCTTATAAACTTTAAAATTTATAAGTTATAATTTATAAACATATAAAAATATAAAAATATAAAACTAATAATCTTATATTGTTATAAATAATTAACTAACTTATTAATTTATTATGAAATTTGACTAATAAATTAATAATAAACTAATATAACAACTAATAATTAAGAAAAATTTAAACTTATATTATACAAGTTACAACAATAATTTAAAAAAAAAACAAAAAAAAAACAAAAAACCCCAAAAGACTTGACCGGCCCCCCGCCCAAAGCCTGATGCCCTAGCCCGAGCCCAATATCCTTGAGACCTAGGCTTACCCTGTGAAAAAAAACCTAGCCCGGCTCAACCTATCCTGATTTTTTTGCGGGAGCCGACGAGCTTTGTATCGGGCTAAGCCCACCCGAGTCACTAAGCCCACCCGAGTCACGCTCGAGCCGAACTGGGCCCAAATTACACCCTTATATATAGTACATATATTATATAAGTTTTTATTTTATTTTACATATTTTTTCCTTCTCTTTTATTATTTAATTGTTTTTATTTTTTATAACATTATAGTAGTATATAATTCATAAACTATTAGTAATAAATAAAAAATAAAAAAATATAATTTATAATTTATAAGAACAGAAATCTTTTTTGGTAATAATATGAAACAAGTTATAAAATAAAATATAAAGTAAAATAATATAAATAAAGAAAATAAAATTTTAACAAAAAAAAATAAACAAATAAATTTATAATTTTAGACATAAAATAAATAATCAATACTTATCCTTAGAATTACAGTTGCAAACCAGAATCAAACTGTTATTTATTAGTTCGGTTTGATTCGATTTTATAATACATACGGTTCAATTCTAATACTTAAACTCTTAAAACTATTTAAAACAATTTCGTTCTTAATTTAGCTAAAAAATGAATCAAATAGAACAATAAACACTTTTATTCCTCAATCACACTTATTACTTATATAAGGAATTAAGTATTCAATTCGAACAATTAGTTGAACACAAAAATTACAAACAAACATGAAATACAAATTTAGTCCGAATGATTAAATCAGTTAGGACTTTCCATTCCTCATGACCTATATACTTATAATCCATCTCCAATAGACAGTGATTAGCAATTTTTTTATCTTTTTTTATCTTTATCGTTTATTTACTTCATGATTTCCTGTGCAAATCTTCTAAAGATACATATGTAATCTTAACATGTCTCTATACGTGGGCAAATTAAGACCAATGGTTGTTATGATTAGAGTATGGTTATTTAGCATAAGTTGGATAATTAAGTAATGAATTAATGTGTAAAAGCAATCTCATAAGATTATGGGCATTGGTGTCCATGTGCAGGAGTGTTAGATAGATGCCATTGGCATTAACTAACATGATAGTCATTAATATTATTATTTTATAGTTTAAGACTATCTATTTTTTCATAATAATATTATAGTGACTAATTAAATTAATTTATCAAACTAATTTATTAAATGACGTGACACAATCCGAACCATTAAATACAAATAGAATTAGTGTAACACTCATTACCTTAATAAATTCCTATTCCACAATCATTTTAGGGTATTAAGCGGTGACTAATAGTCTAATAGAAACAAACAAAAATTAATATTAATAAATTTTTTGAAGGTGGAGCATATCACTTTTATAAATATTAATAAACTTCATATAAAAATTTATATACTTTTTTTATTATTCACCGCTCAATGTGCGAAAATTAGCATTTTTCATCTTTCTAGGTACTTAACATTGCTAAAAGAAGCAAAATCTATGTACTCAAAAAATATACCCAAAATTTTATCCTTAAAGTAATGCCTAGGGTGTAGATTTTAATTTAAAAAAATGTGAACTACACCCTAAATAAATCTTAACTATTTATTTTAAATTTCAAATAATTTTTGAATATTTTTTCTCGATACCTAGCATTGCTGTTCTAGACATCTTGTAACTTTTTAGCCTTGTAGGTAGGAAAGCCCTTATCTAGTTTATCGTTTCATTGTGGTGCATGAGTTTCTCCTTGTGTGCATGTGGCATGCATGGGGACACTTGGAAAAATGGGTTTTTAACTAAAATCATAACTCTTTTTATTTAAAACCATACAATTATTAATCGTTAAATCATAATTTTTTTTCTCTTAATGGTGGCTTAAAGTCAATTTTGCTCATTTGATTTAGACTTTTTTTAGGTATAAAATAAATACATTTTGATAATTTGAACTGTTTATTTTATTATTCTTAATTTATATATTATTACTGTAAAAAATTAAATTAATCAAATATCGTTAACTACCAAAATAAATTATATTTGTATTAATAAAATAAATAATAAAATAGATATCACAACTTATTTTTATTAACATAAATACGATTGATTTATTAATACAGTTAACAATAGCCGATCAATTTGATTTGTTTATAGTAATAATATATAAACTGATAACAATAAAATAAATTGCTCAAATCATTAAAATCTCAAAAAAAATCCAACTAGACCTCTTCGATAAGAGAACCTTCAGTCTTTTCACAACTAGCACATGCATGCGTGTGAATAAATTATTTACCTATTAATATGCTTGTGTCCATGCACCTATAAATCCAAAAGCTTGATCAGCATATCCAGATCGATCCCAATCAAGCCTGGATGGAAAAAATACAAATGCAAAAGTTATTCAATTCAATATTTTTCCATAATCATTGCCAAGAGGTGGTGCAAAGAAGACACCCATTCTTTTGCTAGAGTATCAATCTTACACTATATATGCACAGGTTTGTTTGTTTTTTTTTTTTTTTTACTTTGATAAAAGTCTGGAATGGATTAAGGTGAGTGGAGTGAGATATGAGATCAATATCTCTTATAATTATGTACATTGAAAGTGAATTAATTGAGATGTGAATTTACTCCCAAAATGAGAAAGTATCTGGATCCTATTAATGTGAATATAGATAAAAACAAATGTAATGTTGATAAAGTGAGCAAATGTCTGTAACAAAACCACTAGCTAGCAAACCAAATTGTGGTGGGTATCAAAGTTGACAAAAAGGATTCATTTTCCACAACTAGCATATGCACACTTGAGCAAGTGTTAACTCTGTTCAACCATTTTAAATATTCATATATGGTCCAAGCTACTATGTGAATGCCCTGATTTGACAATAAAGCTCCACTTAAGACCAATAAATTCTCAATCTCTGTTAAGATTTTATTTTGCGAGTTTAAATTGGGTCCAAAATAATTATTCAAATAGTTTATTTTGTAAGTCTCATACAAAAATTTAAATTGATAAAGTATCGATAAGTTCATAAACAAATAACATTTTGTTTTGCAATTAAAACCGACCGTTTAATCATAAACAATTTATTTTAAATGAAAACCGTGTATTTTGTAAAATAAAATATAATTTGTTTATATACCTATTGATGTTTAATAAAGTTAAATTTTTGCATAGATGACATTAACTGCGAGTCCCTTTGAGATAAATGGTTCAAGTTATGTTGTTGGCCCATTTCAAACACACAAAATGGCGAGATCTTGACAGTAGCTTTGCCGTATTTTGATTTGGTTTGTTTTCATAAGTAATAATCATTTTTAAAAAAAAAAACTTATTAATTTGTTAATCATCTTAATTAGAATAATAATAAAAAAAGGAATTCATGACGAAAATCCATTGACTAAATTATGCCTAAAAACCTAAGAAATCTATTTTAAAATCTCAGGCTCCAACTAATTTGAAGCAAGCAATATGAATAAGCATTTCTTGAAAAGTGAAGTTTCATCTTACATAGAGCTTGCAGCTGTATTTATAGTGACACAGTCAGCACCATGTGTGCAAAGTTCTGATAACCCCTTATTAGGGAAGAGAGAGAGAGAGAGATAAGGGAGGGGGAGAGAAGCAAATTATTAAATACTTATATGGTGTTCTCAGCAAATAAAAATAGTTAATACATATTAAATGGGTAATTTTGGTCTTCTACTTACACATTAAAGGTGGCCCACATTGTTACACACAAAATATTTTTCGCTATATTATTGGATGAGAGCGCCACGTAAGTAATGCTATATAATTCTCAGAGACTATCGAATAATTACTCGGGAGAGAAATTAATGGAGCACTAATATGGGGCAAACTATAAAATAGTTTATACAATGTTAATTGATATTTTTAACAAATAAAAATAATTAATGCATATTAAATTAGTCACTTGTGTTTCTAATTCATCTAATAAAGATTGGGTCAATATTATCTCATTAAGAGTATATTTTCGTACATTATTATATAAATAAAAGTGTTATAGTAAATATAATATCACATGATATTTCAATACCACTCAATAATTACTTGGGGGTGTCTTTACTTAGAGAAGATGATAAAATCCAAGTGATGATCATGATTTTATAACTAACCCTGTTGGGTTCTAGTTTTGGCAAGTTGGAAAAATTATTCAGTGGTTTTTAAATAATACTTTACTCTAATTAACAATCTATATTTATATGTTGCACCAAATTAAAATTAACAAAAAAAAAATAGTAAAGTTTACTAAATATTAACTAGACTTGCACTAAAAATATTGAATAATTTTTAAAAAGATTTTGGATGATAAATGGAAAAATTCTGATTGGTAAATAGGTTCATTCTCTTTCTCAACATGAATTATTAATTATAGAAATTTCATACCCAACTTAAAAACTTATTTTAAATAATTAGAGATGCTTTCATTAGCAATGTAAAGGATGAAAATTAAATTTGGAAGCCTTAGTCTAATATCATCAATTACTTCACTACCAAGGCAGGCTGTAGCAAACACTCCAAGAGAGCTTGGCAGGTTAGCAAACAATCCAAGTGTATGTTTAATTGACTCGATTAAATAAATAATTAAATTAAATATCTTATAATATTATATATATTTCTTTTATTTGATTAAAATAAATAGAGAAAAAAATTATAAATATATTGAATAATCAATCCCACAAAATGTGGGATGTACAATATTTATGAGAACACAATATTAATAATTTTTTTATATTATACATTCTCTCATTATTAATTCGACAAATCAAACGGGACTTAAGTTATGCATTTTTTCCTCAAATAGAATAAAAGAGATAAAAATAAAATGTACTCGTATACCACTTTATTTGTTGTTAATTTTATTTATTTATAGTTCTGAATTAAACCACTTAGATAGTTGTACACAAAATATCTAAAATTAAATGAGAGACAACTAATACTAAAAGGAGAATAGAATTGTCGGAATAAATTTTCAACAAATATCTTATTTTACCTTTTTATGTTTTCTTTTATTTTATGATATAATTTATTCTCATAATTCCTAATTTAAATCCCACCAGAGTAATACTTCAATATAGTCATTGTTCGGTAGGTTTGTTTTAATTATTATTTTTATTTTAAATTACTTTAAGGTAAATAAATAAGTGATTCATTTGATAAATTTTGGGGTGACTTAACGGCTAAAATTTTATTTGACTTAAAATAATTTTAATTTTAAAAAAAGTAAACAAAAAAATTTTAAGTCAAAAAAATAGATCTTGATGAATAAGTTTTAAAAATATAATTTTTATAAAAAGAATATATATAGTAAAATTTATGACATTATTAAAAATATATAAAAATATTTTAAGTTAATTAGTAAAAGGGCTTAGAAGACTAAAAACTAATTTAAGGTTCGATTAGCAACTCGTTTAAAAGTTAAATTTTTTTTTACGTTTTTAACTAAAATATTAAATTTGGTTCAAAGTAGATTATTTGGTAACTTAGTTTTTAAGTTAATTTTTTGAATCTAGTTGTTCGAGTAAAAAGCTAACTTTTTTATTCTTTGCTCAAATTGGATAATTTTTCCCTTTTATATATTTGCTATTAACAATTATGTGTAATTAGTAGTGATAGTAAATAAGTTATTAATAAAAAATATTATTATATTTTAAAAGTTATTAGAGTTTGAATAGAATATTATAAAAATTAACCTGTATTTGGACTAAAAAGCCTTGTTGCCTTTTTTCAGAGTTTTTTTTCTTCTTTCATCAACTTTTTTATATTTGGGTTTAAATTTTTTATTTTTTTGGTTCTTTTTAATGAGAAAATTTTAAAAAGTATATTTGTTATTGTTAATTTTTTTTAAAAATCACTAAAAAAGAAAAAAAAACCCAAAAAACTTATTAAGTTGACTTTTTTTCGTTTGAGATTTTTTTGGATTTTGACAAAAAAATTTATTTTTTCGTTTTATCATGACGAAAAAAATTTAAAAAGTACATTCATTCGGGATAATACAAAAAAAAGTTCATTAAAGACAAAAAGTATAAAAAAAAACTAATTCAAACACAAGTTTAGTATTTTGAATTGACTTTTTAACTTTTTAACTTTTAAATTTTTAAAATTTTTTTTTTCCAAATTTACTATGTTAGTTTTTTTACATTTTTAGGCAAAAAACTAAAAAGTTAGAGTTACCACATGGTCCTAAACAAAAAGATAAAAAATTAAAGTTAACAAAAAAAAATAACTTCTTAAATTTTAAGTAAAAAAAATTAAACGCAGCCTTAAACAGGCAACCAAACAAAATCTAAATGTGACACTAATATGCTGAGGAGGGATTGCAAGTACAACCAATATAGGTTTAGGAATTAGAAAAAAGTGGAGGAGAGCGATTGAGTTGATGGACAAGTCCTTTCATGGAACGAGGGATTTGGGGGAGGGCTCAGAAGTTAATTAGAAGACAACCAAGGGGTCATTTCACAAAATCCAAAAGTAGCCGTAAATTATTGAGTAATGTAGGTTATTTTTTAATCTCTTAATCATCTCATGAAAATATATTATTATATTTTATTATAAAATTTGTTATTATTATATTAGATGAGAGTGTCATAGAAGTGTTTGGTAGAGTTGAAATTAGTAATTTATAAATTGTAATTTGTAATAAAAATTATGAGTATTTCGTAAAGATTGTATTTTGTAGTTTAAATAAAAGAAGTAGTTAAAAATTATAACAGAAGTTGTAAGTATTTAAAAAAAATTATAATTTATAATTAAAACTAATAATAAAAAATTAAAAATTATTAACAGTAATTTTACCAAATAAATGCACATATTATGCCTAGAGCACCAAATAATTACTCAAAAGTAGTCCACGTTAAAGAGGAGCCAAAAAGGTGGATTGTCAGTTTTTGGCGTGCATAACACAGCGAAATAGGGTGTCTTAATTTTAGTGGCGTCAAAACTATCATTGGAACCCAACATAAAAAGGAGATACTACTTTCTCAGGAAAATCAGAGAGAAAACGATAGAAAAAGAAAGAAAGAAAAACCCGCTTAAAGAACGGATTTCAATGGATTTTTTTTTAACTTTTTCTTTTGTCTTTGGTGCGAAAAAGAAAAAGGAAAATTCAGAGGTGAAAGATTGCTTGTTCAAATTCTAACAAAAGTGGTGAGCACTTGCAGCAGCTTATTAGCTATATTTTGTCTTTAAGAAAATTAGTTTAATTACATACACATATTTAGAGGGTATTTGTCATTGATAAAATTAATAACTTTTAAATTATATTTTGTAGCAAAAATTACAAGTATTTGATAAAAATATTAATTTATAGTTAAAATAGAAAAAAATAATTATAACTTATAATAAAAATTATTAATATTTAAAAAAAATTATAATTTATTATTAAAATTAATAACAAAAAATTAAAAACTACTCAGTGAAGTTTTGCTTAACACCCCGTTAAAATACATAACAAATCACATACTATTGATTTTACTGATGCGAATATATTTTGTTTAAATAAAACATGTTTTGTCCGGTAAAAAAATACTAATATGTGATTAAAATTTATGTACTTACCCTTTTTCTTAAGTTCCTGTGAGTGTGTGCTTTTTTTTTTTTTCTCTTTTTCGGGTGCTTCGCTTAAGTAAAAAAATTGGAATCATCTCATTTTCTGTTGGGTGTTTCGGGAAAGTTCTTTTTATTGGGTTGTTAGGCGATTTGTTTGCCAATTTTATAGTAATCGGGTTTTGTCCAAAGGTCTTGAAAAGCAAACAGTAGTGTCAAGAGATTGGGTTGGGATAGGACTGTCCACGAATTGAAATGAGATACGAGTTTGAAGAGTGTGTGAGCAAATTGAATTCGAGCGGATTGAGAAAGGGTTTATATTTAATTTATTTTTGGTAGTTGAAAGTTTTTTAATTTGTTGTTAATCTATTATTAATTGGCAAAGTCAGCGAGTTTGATGAAAATTTATGTAACATGGCGCCACTTTATTAATCGCCACTTTATTAATCGTTCAGATCAATAGATTCGGTATGACTTCTCACCATTTAAACATTTTAGTGGGCTAACAAGTTATAATATTTTTAAAAATAATAGATTTATACTAATTAAAAGAAATGTCAAGCACAAGATTAACTAAAAATATCAATAATTATTTATTATTACAAATAACAATAATAACAATGACACTAATAACAACATAATTAAATATAACTCTAATAATTATATTTTCATTAATTGAAAAGAAATACACAAAAACATAAATACTCTAGTTTGTTTCTTATAAATTATAATTTCTTAATCTAATTGTAAATATATACACAAAATTAGGATTTTTTATATATAAAAATACAATAATTAACATATACTATATGTGAATTGATTAGGTTGATGACGAATTAAAAAAAACATTAATTCCTAATCAACTCATCCTTTTTTATTTAATTCATCTCAATCACATAATTTGCACATATTAATGCACGTTAATGCAAATTAACGAGTTGAAATGGATTAGCGCCAATTAATGTTGCTATTATTCTATTATTTTTTTATTCTTCGATCAGTTTTGTTACATGCACAAATTGGACACAAATTTAAATGCATCCTCTCCAAATGGATCATTCATAATTTGTGGAACTCATCCCATTTGAGTGGGATCCATTTTATGAAGAAAAAAAACAAGTGTCTAAATTTAATTCCAGCGCGCTTAACATTTTTCATCATTCGTCCATATAACCAATAAGCCTTGGGTTTTGTTGGGGTTTGCATGAAAAATGACTTTTAGGTAGGAGTGTAAAAATGGCTTAGAGGTCGTTATTGTGTGGGCCCAGCTTGACTCGGCCATGGCCCGAGCTCGTATTGTGCATTTTGAGCCTGGGCCACCCCTCCTCGCTCCTCGTCTCCCCCCCAAAGCCTGTGGGCCGAGCTTAGGCCTGCGACCCAAAAGCCTTCCCACGGGCCCAGGCACGGGCTAGTCGTTGGACTCGGCTCGGTCTCCCCCACCCCCAACGGTTAATTTTTGATTTAACGGTCCGGATCAATTTTGATTCAAAATTAAAGGTTCAAATTTTTTGACTGTTGGGCCCGGCCCGGCCCAGGCCCAGGCCCAGGCCCAACCAATGGCTACTTTGTTTGTTTGTTTTTTTTAAATTTACATATTTTTTCTATAAATAGGGCATCATATTTTTCATATAGTTTAACTTAAAAATTTATTATTATAAGTTCAATATATTAGTTTATTTGATTCTTTTGCCTTGGTTTTTTTTGCTATGCCTTTGATTATTTAAATAATTTTTAATTTAACTTAATATATTAAACTACCATTATATTATAAATTTAAATACAAATTAAATAAAAAAAATCAGAGGCCTGGTCAAAGCTTGCCCAAAGGCCCGCCAAGAGGCTTGGGTCCGAGGCCCAAGGCCTTAGCCCGTAGCCCAATCTCGAGCCCGAGCTCTTTATCCCTAAGGCCTAGGCCGATTCCCAAATAAAAAAATTCAACCCAACGCGACTCGAAAATTTAGCGGGAGCTCGCCGGCCCCGGGC
>JAOTRH010000020.1:2426406-2469597 GCA_034768845.1 Heliamphora exappendiculata | reverse complement strand
TCGGTTTGCATATTCCTGTTTATTATTCCTGTTATTTCATTCTCTGTAATTTCAATTCATTGTAATTGTTGAAAGTTTAATAAAGATGTATTTTCTGGATCCCCGAGCATGGATTTTATGTCGGCGTTGGAAATTCTCCCAACATAAAAGAGGATAAGTTATACCATAGGATAAAGGAGGATAAAATGATAGGATAAAAATTAGAATACGATAGAATTATGAATAGGATTGTAAGGAATAAGTTATACCGTGGAATATGAATAGAATTATAACTTATAAGGGATAAGTTGTCATTAAAGTATTTCTATATTTGATTAGCATGAAATAAATAATAGGATGAAAAGATATAACTATTTTTGACAATTAAATGTAGTAGAAAAATAGTCCAGGGAAATTCCCACATTCCTAGCCTCCCTTTGGTATAAATATGTACCATTTAATCCCACATATTCGGCGTAACATATCCAAATAGAATAGTCCCGGGACTAAAATTGGCAAACCATACAATGGACTACAAAACACGTGGGACCTAAGTGCCACTCAAAAATAGTCCCCCTTGTTTATTCCACAACCAAACACGGAACTAAATTTTACAATGGGACCCATGTGTCCTCTAATATTTATCCCACTAATTTCAATCTTTTAACCAAATATGCCATAAGAACAAACACCATAATTGTCAACTCAATATTTCACCTTGCTAACATTTTTGTCATGCATATATCTCAAAAACTTCTATCAAACATTAAATTATCCAGAACAAGATAGGGACGAATAGAAATCAGTAAAGCAATTGCCTTGTATTTGCATCATTCCATACACAGTATTAGTATGCATTTGAGGTGAAATATGGCACCAGAAATGAGAAAATGAGATTACCTTCGGCAAAAGCGAGAATATTGAAGATGCCATTGCCTGCATCACATCAACTGCTGAACCAATAGCATCCTTTACACTTTGGATGTCAGCCTGTTAAAATAAAGGACCATGTAGACTTTGTCAAGCTCCATACTGACAGTCTGTTCAGCTTTTGAGAGGTGAGAGATTGCTAAATTAAAAAGAAAATAACCAACCACACATACAACTGCTCCTCCAACTACTGGAAGACGTAGAGTGCTAGCCTTCAAAGCTTCAATTGCTCCGATCATGGAAACAGAGTGGTCTTTATCTAAAGAAGTCCAATCTTCCAAACAGGTTATCTACACTTAACAAGCATGGCAGAGTTAGATATGCTCCTGGATTCTCTAATTATAAAAGGCATCAATCAAAATCCAGCAAAACAAATGTTCATATGCAATCATCTGAATATCAATTACGACGTAATAACAATCTAACACAAACTTGTCAGTGTTAATGTTTCACATATTTCCCCTAAAGTATTTTTGGCTGCCATGTTACCTTTGGATCATTTGAGTGCACAATAGCAGAGCAAAATGACTACAAGGAAAAGTATGTACAAGGTTTAGATGAGGAGCTCCCTTCCAAAAGGGAATCAAAAGGGGAAAAAAATAATCTACAGTGATGCAGGTAAAGAATCTGAGAGGCACCTCATTTAAAATAAAAAAAACTCCAAGGTGGAAGATAACTTCTGGTTATAGAATCTAGAGACCTAGAAAATCTAGAACCAGGGTTCTATATATGTCCACAGTCCTTTTAAAAAAGAAAAGAAATTCCAAGAGCATCCAACAGCCAATTTAATAAAATTCTCTCTGATGATTGGGGAAATTTTAATAATCCAAATGCCTACAAATCATAAAGATTCCTCCAACCGCTAGTCAATTTATTTTCCCAAATGATGAGGGACTGAGGAGAGAAAAGGAATTGGATGAAGATATATTGAAGATTTATAATTTATTTTATTTAGGAGATTTAATTTATTCTGAAAGTTGATTTTTTAGGATTTTATTTCTTTTTTCACTCTGTTTTCCATATTACATTATGGTAGTTTGATTTGAGTACTGAACAAGTGTGTATGAACAAATAAAAGCACCAGAAGGGGCGCATTCCCATCCAAACATAATTCTGAAAAGATACTTGCAATCCTTTCTCTTTTATACCCATCTAACCAAATTACCTGGACAATGATTAAAAAATTAAATCTAATTGCAAATTGCTTGAACAAATTATCAAAGAAGAAGTGGGCAGTTTCTCTCCACAACAAGCCTTTGTTCCAATTACTTGCAGTTGGCTCCATATTCTCCAATTGATTGCATTCAAAGTGATCCCCAGTCAAGTTTAAGACGATCATATCATTTCTTACTGCCTCTACCCACACGCACTTTAGCCTAGCTCTATGGAAAAAGAAGTGAGTTCGAGCCTTGCAATAACACACAATCCTTTTTACATTATTAATTATGCTATTATGTATGGCAATGCATAAATATACGTATTTTTTGGAACTAGAATATTAGATGAAAGATGCATTACATCATATAAGTTTTAAAATAAAAATGCATTGCATCATATAAGTTAAAAAATAAAAATTTTAAATCACCAAAAGCGGTATATATATTAGGTAATATGCTCTTGTGCATGACATTTGTTTTACAAGTTGACACGTGTGACGTGTATACGACTGAATCAATTGTTTGGTGTATCAAAACCAAATTAGAGTATTAGACACTTGTTAAAACACGACATTAATTCTAGGGTTTGACCACCACCTTTACTTGTTGAACGTAATACACTTACCAAAACACTAATTATTTCTTTATATTTTTAGAACCCAAAGTTTTAGAATCTTGGGTGACATGCATGCCAATCAGTTAAACATGTATGAAACACACCATTAAAATAAATAACTTAAGTTGCAATGATTAAATTAAAATAATGTAGACATATACCTAAGGATCCCTTATACATTAAACTCATAATTTTAGAAATGATGCATTACATGATGTAAGCCATATGTGATATATGAATTGATTGAACATCTTTTTCTAAAAACGATTTTGGTTTATTTTAGGAGTTATGGTAGAAATCATAGAATTCAACTACTATATGTACGATGGAATACATTAGTGTTTAGTAATGGAATACATAGTTTTCTTTATTTTAATTAGCGTTAATGTTGAATGTTTCATTATTTAGGAGTAAAAGTGCCATATATATAACATAAGAACATATAAAATTCATATGTTGAACGTGTTCTTGACGTGCCATTTCCTACATCTTTTAAAAATTGTTGTGTCACGCTGTCTATGACCTGTCTGTGCTCTTAGCTATCTGCAATATATTACGGTAAAGGGGTGGTCAAAACCTAGAAATTCATTACTAAGACGACATCATCTTCACATTTGGAAGAGAATTGAGAACATTCCTGAACCAGTTGAAGTTCTCAATCAGTGGCTCCAGTCATTAGAGTGAGAAGGCAAACAACTAAATGCCAAACGAGAAGGAGATGGAGATGGAACCTAGGGAGCAACGGCAGAGATATGTTGGCCGACTATATCAGCATAAGGAGCTAGGGTTATACTTGAATTCGAGTTAGCGCAAATTCACTAATGCCCAATCCTTCTATATCTCTAAACCTTTTCTTTCAATTCTCTCCCAGAAATATGCCGGCGCATCAATGGAATCACGATTGCAGAGACACTCTAGACTTGTTTAATGGTGGTGGAGGGGAGAGACACAGTTTAAATGTTATGGAGGAAGAATTATGGTTCTTTGTCTCGGAATGAGACATCATGGGTTAAAAAGCATCGGGTGGGAACTTATTGTGGTATTAGTAAAGAACCATTCACAAAATCCCCATAAAAGATTAGCATCGCTTAATTCACAATTTTAAAAGTAAGTATACCATGCTTTGGAACACATTCAAAACATGTGTTCCAAAACTTATTTTAAGTGACTTTCTTCTTTGCTGATAGCCCTAACAAGTAACAACATACTCAAAAGCTCTACCTTTTGCTTTGCCTAGTGCTATGTTCTTCGAGTTACCCCACCTAATAGGCCGATAAACGTTGCAATCAATTGCCTTTCTCATTCTCATAAATTGAAAAAAATAAAAAAGACTACTATACACACCCTTTTGTTGGCAAGCTACTCTTACCTATGTCATCTATGATCTATGAAGCACGGATACTTCAAAATAGGCCCTGCACGCGTATCAGATACGTATCGAATGAAAGACGTGCCCGATACAGCCGGATACGTATCTGATACGTCAAATAAGTATCCAATACGTATCTAATACGGCTTGAATACGTGGAGGATACGGGAGGAAAACATGAGGGATATGGGAAGAATACAGCCGGGATACGCGAGATTTTAATTTTTTATATTTTTTAATTTTCTTTGGGTATTTTTTTGCTTTAAAATTTTAAATTATTATAGGTTTTACTATATTAACTCTAATACGTGAGAAGTATGATTTATTTTTAATTTCTAATGTTTTGAATACTTGTTATGTATTAAATACTTGATTGCAACAACCACATGAATTTATTCATACTTTGGGTTTTATTTTTATAAATAATACATTACTAAAAATAAAAAAATAATATTTTTTACAAATGTATCCTAGCCTTATCCGTATTTGTATTTCGTATCCGTATCTATGCTTCCTAATATATGATTTATAGGCATTTCAATAGCTTATTCATCATCTTAGAGACCCCGCACAACTTCAATCAATTGCTCTATCTCAAAGAAGGAGAATGAAAGATTTGTTTTATCAATTGCCTGAATTTGTCTTTCTTTCTTTACCTACCAGAAGAAGTGGCCTAATCACTAATAGATCTCTCAACGAGAGCCTCGTTCTATCTAGAGGAAATTACTTTAGTGAATCCATTTGATTAAGTCGTTGCAGATACCTACTTACTCAGAGTGCAGGTAAGGCTCACTCATGGGCAGAGCTAGTACGAGTCGAGAGGGACCCGATACCCCCGTTCCTTATAAATACTTTAAATTTTTATTAACTTAAAAATTTTGCCCCCACTAAATTATAAGTGTGCCGCATTAAATTATAATTTTGTCTCTTCTTTCTTTTAATAATTTTCTCTCTTTTCTTTTAATAACAATGAGAGAATTTTCATACAAAGATATAAAACCTAAATTTTCATAAGCAACCATGAATCTAAACAAATGTAAAACAAATATGAATCAACAAATTATCATATTTTTTTGTTACATGTCAAGATGAATTGACTATGCATCTAGATTGAATTTGATTATGTAATGGATTTTGATATACAATCAAATTGTATATTTTTATGAATATTATTTGATTTCTGTGAATTTGATTGTATATTTTGGTGTTTTGTAGATTTGAATTTTGAAAGTTTTTACGAATCTAATAATATGCTTGTAAATCAAAATTATTTATTAAGTTTTTTGAATAATACTTTTATCTATTATATATGATTTTGGATTTGTCTCATCTAAACAAAAATCATAGCTTCACCCTGGCCTCACTGGTTGATTATGTCGTTCAGTCGTTGCATGCTTCTTGGTAGAGCCCCCTACCTCCTCTGGTTACGGCCAATACCAGAAGCCTATAAAGGTAGAGGCGCCAGTTCATTAAGTTAAACTGAATGAATTGTCGAGTATATTGTAGTCTGTTCTGATGAGTATATCGTTGATTCAGAAGATGAATTAATAGATTTAACCATAATTGCGGTTGATGGGATATATGTCTGCAAATACTCGTCAAGATCGCCATTGCCCAAATTTTTCTTGTAGTCTCCCTACTCTACTAGCACAGCAGCTATTCAAATCATCTAATGCTTCTTCTCACCGAACAAACTCTCAACTTTCACTTCAAATATTCAAGGAGCTCTGATAAAGAGACTTGAATCTCATCAGTTACGAGCACAAAAACTTCAAAATATGCCTCACATGCATAGTGGATACGAATACACGTCGGTATGGCTGGATACGTATGTGATATGCCAAATAAGTATTCAATAATTTTTTTATTGCTTTTAATTTTGTATAAGACTCATGCGTAAGGATATGTGAGGGATACATGGGGGATACGAGACAGCTAAGAAGCACAAATATAGACATGATACAAATATGGTGATATGATAGAATTCAGAAAAAATAGGATACAGACACGAGAAAGATACATTTATAAAAAAATATTATTTTTATAACTTTAAGTATTGTGTTATTTATAAAAATAAAAATCAAATGTTGGAGTAAATTCATTTTGTTGTTACAATCAAGCATTCAATACATGATAAATAGTTAGAACATTATGTTAAAATGTTAAAGCAACCAACAAGAAAAAATAAATCAAAATTTTATCACATATTAGAGTTAACATAGTAAAACATATAACAAATTAAAAAATAAAAGCCAAAAATATTCTGAGAAAATTTAAAAAATGTAAAAAATTGAAACCTCATATTCTCACCATATACTTCTCATATCCCCACACGTATCCCTCATGTATCCTCCCGTTCCCCATGTATTTGAGTCGTATCTAAAATTCAAAAAAAATAAAATAAATTATTAGATACTTATTTGGTGTACCAGACACATGTCCCGTCGTATCATGCGCTTATCCATACGTGATACACGAATGGGATCTATTTTGAAATTTCGTGCTTTATAGCGAGACGGATACAGCAGTAATATGTGAGATTCCAACTTTTTATATTTATTTTTGGGTATTTTTTGTTTTTATGTTTTAAATTTATTATATGTTCTACTAAATTAAAAATAATGTGATAAAATTGTGATTTTTCTTGGTTGTTAGTTGTTTCAACATTCCATCTTAATGTTTTAGTCACTTGTCATCTATTAAATGTTCAATTGTAACAACAAAATAAATCTACTCTTGCATTTAGTTTTATTTTTAGAAAGAATATAATACTAAAAATCATAAAATAATATCTTTTACAAGCATATCCAAATTGTATCCATTTTTTTAACTATACCATATCATCGTATCCACAATGTATCTGTATTCAGCATCTGTATTTGTGCTTCCTAGCTCATCAGAAACCTTTTCTTTTCTTCTCTCTCATTTCCCTCATCCCATGGGTCCTCAATTAGATTTTCTCCATTTTGCTCAATTGGGTAGCAGATGTACCATCAAGCGGTGGTTGGGACAAAACCATCTCAAAATGATTTGGTGGCAGGGTTGACGCACCCATAGGTAAAAGGCGTTGCCGAAGATGGTCGCTAGCAGCCGAAGATGGTAAACGGGCATAGGACTTGTTGAAAACGATGGCTAATGAAGTAGTGAAAGTGGCCAAAGGTGGCAACCGGCAATGGTGGCCAGAGGTGGAAATTAGTGGGTGGCCAAAGGTGGTGTCCAATGCATTTGCCAGAGGTGGCAGCCGGATGGTGGACGGAGGTGTTCGCCGGTACTGGTATTAAAAGATAGGAGTGATCGGAGGTGATGAAAGATGAAGAAAAGAATGAGAAGTTCACAAAACAAGATAGAATACATTTTTTATTTCATAAGATTTAGTAAATTTTGAAACTATATACATTTTTCTTAAAACAAAAATAGTTGCCAGATATGTTTTAATTACGGTTTACAAAAATTTTAAAAACAAAATAGAAAATAGTAAATATAATCATTGTTAAAAGAAGATTAATGTGTTATTAATAATCAGAATTTTTTTATATATATGGATAGAACTTAGAAGTGCCAACCATGATATTGTCACAATTGGGGGAGGGGGAGAGGGGAAGATGTTGACAAAACAAGATATAATTTGCTCGCCACTTAAAACAAAGCTTGATAGTGCACCAATTATGACAGTACAACATCCAAAGCTAAAGTAATTAGTGCAATCCTATAGAGACATCAGCTATTTCTTATTTCAAACTTATAATTATTATCAGCAAACAAAATATATGTTGGATATTAAACAATGTGAACAAGAACCAAAATTTCTCAGTTCTGTAAGAACTTGAGAATTTCATAGTATTTCGAAATTGGGAAATTTCTCAATTTCAAAGTGAATAACTGCAATTCCATTTTTTCTAAAACTAAGAAAATTAGTTTTCTGAGTAACAATATTTGGTTCTCTGGTGCTGCTAGTACTTGCACTTCAGCACATTACATCATATCATGAATGACATTTACTCTAGAGTTTAAAAGGGACATGCGAAATCTTAGAAAAGTATAACAAATAATCCTCTTAAGTATTCAGGCTGCTTCTTTTTTGCTTTAGTTTCATTCTTATTCTTTGTCCTTTCACTTTGTTTCTAACTTATACTACGAGTGACTATTCAAATGATATTACTCTCATCTAAAAGTAGGAATGCATTCAACTAAGGTGATTTTGAATAAAAGTGATAAATAAAGTATTGAAAACTGAATGTTGAATTTTATAAGATAAATTGTTGCTTATAAAAATTTAAGTACCGAATTAAAACAAGTTATTTAATATTTAGAAGAAGACGAAAATAATTTTTTTTTTTCAATTTTTATATTGTGTTGGTGAGGTGGTGGTGGTGGGATGGTAGGATGGTAGTGATGGTGGTGCAAGTGGAGGAGGTGATTGTGGCGATGGCGATACTGAAAATGGAATGACTATGATGGCTATTGGTGACAATGGCGATGGTGGTAGAGAAATAAGAATAATGGTGGTGGTGGCGGTGGTGGTAGGGGTAGTGGAGATGATGTAGAACCAAGAGGGAGATAGAGAAGAACAAGGGCAAAGATTAGAAGAAGAAGAAGAAGAGAGATGAGATAGAAGAAGACAAAAACGGGGAAGAAATCACACAACTTAATATTAATTTTTATTCATCAAAGTCTCTTACATCAATAAGACTCTTTATTTACAACCCTAAACCCTAATTAAAATAAAACTAAAATCTTTAATTAAATGAAAACAAATAAACTCCCAATTGGTATTTATTTCAATCTTGATAAATAAAGCAACTAATACTATAAGGAAACAAACTATAAAAATAATAAAATACAATTTAAAATTTGATTTTGATTTTGATTTTTATCTCCATCATTCTCCTCCATTGAGAAAAAGAACTCGTTCTCGAGTTCGATTGGAATTATCGAACTTAGTCATGCCAAGTAATCAAATAATGTGAATATGTTAGCGGCTTCTGTTTCAACTTGTGCCAACAAATCTAGGGCATGAGACTATTGACAAATCGACAAAATGTTGATTTGATAACCCAAAAAAAATCTTCAATGCCAACAAAATCAATCTATGCTAGCTAGACAAAAAAAGTGATTGGTGGTGAAGTAATAAGATGTTACAAAGTGACGGCAGGCTCACTTTCAAGAGATTCTTCCATTGATGGAAACATGATCCACAAAAGAACATCTTGCTTGGCTATGGCTAGAGGAAGAGGAACATGATCATTTGACTCGAGTTCAAGAGTCTCCTCGTTGAGTGGAAACACTCACTGCAAAGTAACATCTTGCTCTGCCATGGCTAGGGGGAGAGGTGGGGCTTTGTTTTCTGGGGCCACCTTGCAAGAGGAGGAACAACATGTGACTTAGGAGCCAAACTATAAGGTAATGCATTTGGAGGGTAATGCATTTGAAGTCATGGTGGGACAGGAACACAAACACAGGGTAGCCCAATAGGCATGAAAATGGGAGACACGTCACTTAACACCGTAGCTTGTTTTGAACAGGCAAAGCAACAACAAAGTAGTCCACCCATTATATTTTACTGTAGAGGTGCTAGCATTCTTATGATAAGCAGCAAAAAACTCGTTCATCCATACCAAGTAGTACATGTGTACAAGTCATGGGAAGGACATCACACCAAATCTCATCAAAATAATTCACCATCTTGCTAGGGACCAAACACTTTTGATAAATGAAAAGAAAAGTGTGGTCGGGTCAAAATAAGTGAAAGGGATACATGTGTGGTACAGGTTTAAGTTTCATCCTAATAACACTTTTTCAGGATACCGCATTCATTGCACACCCTTCATCAATAATAATTTTACAATATTTGTTGCCTCACTGAAGAAAAATATGATAATTATTGGTTCTTTTCCACTCTATTAGGAATATGTGAGAGGTGCAACAAGAAAGACCTACACACAAGAGAGATCAATCTCGGGTTTTTGAATTCACCAACCTCATGGAAGTTTTGGTCGATGGTGGCAATGCATGGCCAAGCCAGGAAGAAGCTATTGATTCAATCAAAATTTAAAGCCAAAGAGACAACAACGATGAAGATGTCGTAGCTAGGGTTTCAGACGGTCGATGGTCAATCGACAATGAGGAAGTTTCAGTCGGTGATGATGATGGCTATGGGTTTGCAACGGTAATGAACACAGAAATAGAGCACAAGAGGGAGGTGGAATCTCAAGTCAAGGATCTGATACCAAAATCACATAGAACACAAAGAGAGAAAGAGAGAGAGAGAGAAGAAAAGGAGCATAGATTAGAAGAATAAGAAGAAGAAAGATAGATAAGAAGAAGAAAGATAAATAGAAGAAGACAAAAAAGGAGAAAAAAATCACACAACTCAATATCAATTCTTATTCATCAACGTCTCCTTAATACATCAATAAGACTCCTTATTTATAACCCTAAAATCGTAATTAAAAGGAAACTAAAATCTTCAATTAAATGAAACAAATAAACTCCTAACTAGTACTTATCTCAATTTTGATAAATAAAGTCACTAATACTATAAAGAAACAAATTAGAAAAGTATATACAATCCCAAATTAATAAAATACAATACCAAATTTTATTTTAATTTCCATCTATTGCCTAGATCACGAGGTAGAAGGGTGGTGGTGGAACCGTGAAAGATGTTGTAGTGGCTTCGGTGGTGGTGAAAGATGTTGTAGTGGAATGAAGGTGTAGAAAATGGTTCTTGCCAAGGAAGTGGGTGGTTTGGGCATAAATAAATAAATAATAATAAAATTTGCTCGTCAGCAAGGCCTTATTGGGTAAGTGATTGTAGAAATTTGCTCTTCAGAGAGAGAGCTTCTAGAGGAGAGTGATGGTGGATAAGTTTGGGTGTTAGAGGGGTGAATGGTTTACAGGACCTAATAGAGAAGCCTATGGTACCGGAGCGTGTAAAGGCATCATGTGGGTAATAGGAGAGAGGTGAGGTTTTGGAGATGTGGGCATAGATTTTTGGGGGAATATTATCAAGATCTATCTAGCATTGTGGTGAATAAGAAGGCCCTTGTGGTGGACTATTGGTCTGGGAAGCATGGATAGAGGGTGTGGAGTCACTTGTTCATAAGATAGCTACAAGATTGGGAATTTGGCCCAGTGGTGGATTTACTTAGAACCCTCTCTACTTATTCTATCTAATCGAATTTAAAGGATTCTATAATGTGGATTGTTGCTCCTAATGGCTCATCTCAATGGCGTCCTTTTACAAGGGTCTTATTGGCTTTAGCATTCACAACTCCCCTTGAAGAGGTGTGTGGTACGCCAAGGCTCTTCCGTTCATGCAAAACGCAGAGGAATCAGTGAATTATTTGTTTTTACATTGCACGTGTGCAGATTTGGGATTTATTCCTATCTCCTTTTGGGGCTTATTGGATGATGCCTAGATCGGAAAAGGATCATTTTGAGTGTTAGTATAAAGGATGTTCGAGGAAGAGCCAGCAGAGGGCTTGGAATGTAGCACCTCTTTGCATTATGCAGTGCCTTCAAAGAGAGAGATTTCGTAGATCTTTTGAGAGTATTGAAAGCTTTATCCTTTATTTGAAAGATGTGATCCTTTCAAGTCAACACCATTTTTTAACTTTACGAAGAGTATGCCTTTAGCTTGGATTCTTTTGGATTTACTCATCTCAGTTTTATAGAGGTTCCATTATATGATGCCATAGTTCTGCCTTTTTGCCTTTTAGTTGCTTTATTGACACTACTTTTACTTATCAAAAAAAAATAGTGGAGGTGGATGAAGGTGATAGTTTAGATAATGATGGTAAAGGGATGGCAATGTGGAGGTAATGGCAGTGGTCGTGCAGCTCATGCTATGGTGGCAGCACTTGAAGGATTTTGGTGGGTAAGGTGACGCGGCAGTGGTGGTGGAGGTGGATGGGTGGTGCTGGTTGTGGCATGATAGTGGTGGTGGTGATAATGGTTGTGGCATGATGGCGGTGGGATTGTGGGGGTCGTAGTGGTATGGTGGTGGGAGTCGTAGTGGCATGGCAGTGGTGGCGTGGTGGTAGTGGTGGGGTTGGCATGGTGCTAACGGTGACATTATGGTGGTAGTGCTAAGGGTGGTGGTGGCGTGGTTGTGGAGGGGTGGCATGGTGGTGGTGGTGGTAGGAGTGATATGATGGTGGTGGTGGCAACGACAGCAAGGTGGAGATGGTGGTGGTCGTGGCATGGTGGTGGTTGCAACATCAGGGTGGTGGAATGGTGGAGGCAATGGTCGGGTTATTGAAGTAGCAGTGGTAGGGTTACAGTAGTGGTATGGCGGGGGTCTAGGTGGTGGTGGCGGTGGTGGTGACGGTGACGGTGGCGGTGATTGTGGCATGGAGGTGGTGGAAACATAGGAGTCGTGGCATGGTGAGGGTGGTACGGTGGTGGTGGTAGTAACAGTGGTAGCAGTGGTGTTGGTGGTATAGTTGAGGTAGTGGTGGCATGGTTTGCAGCGGCGGTGGTTGCGGCATGGTGGTGGTGGGATGGGAATGGTGGCATTGGTTGGTGGGGGTGATGCCAATGGTGCAGGTATACTGGTGCACATCGGTGTTTGTGCATTGGAAGATACAAATTTATTGAGAATTAAGTAACAGATTTGTTATTTAAAATTTTATTAACTTTTAGCCTATATTTGAAGAGAGATAAAATTTTAAGTGATGTGAATTTTAGTTATCAAACAAACTTAATCCATTTTTACATAATAATAAATTCACTTTTTAAGTGTTATACTGGATTATCAACAGCCCCCCAGCCCCCAACACCAAGTCTGAATATCCTAAGCAATATGATCCAATACCTGTAATAACAACAGTAGGCAAGCACTTGAAACAATTGTTTTCTTTTGCATTAATTTCTTAAATGTCCATTTTGGGATTAGAATTGTGTATTCCCCCTATGAAGTTAGTTAAAGCATTCCAGTACTTTTTCACATAATAGGAAGTTTGACATGAGATGTGATAGTTAATATTTGCCAGACTAATAATATCCCAAGCCTACTTTGATTTATGGCTAAGAAGTCATGTGATAACTTGTTATATCATGGAAGAAAATGAATTATTCAGGCCCTGGTAGACCTGGCGAATAATTTCATCCACAGCTAAAACTTTGACTAAATGCACCTAAAAGTACAATTTTACTACCACAGTTTGCTCTAAAATACATGTTTTGTAAGAGTAAATGCACTATTTTTACAACCTAAACCAGTGAATGACTTTTTAAGCAACTCCAATCTTCTTCAGTGAAGGAGGGTAGATATGGCATTCAACTTCCTCTTATATATTACTCAAATATGTAAAATCAACACTAATAATAATCATGAAGTGATTTCACGTTGAAAGTGGTTCAAAAAATTGATACCAAAGTATATAATATGAGTGTGTGAAGAAGATCAAATATAATGTCAAACCAAATATGCGTGTGTGAAGGAGATTAATAATGCAAAACCAAACATAGATTTTTGACCCAAAAGTTCCAGCAGGAATCCGTATTATAGGAAGTATGAAGCCACAAATAAATCTTACTTGTCCCTTGAGAATAGAGGCTAGCTTCAACTTTTGCCTCAACAACTGTAAGCGATGTCGTTTTTTGGTGACTGAATCGCGTAGATCAGAGATTGTTATCCATGCATTCCACAGATTTTTCTGGTACAAAGAAATCGGTTAGGGAATAAAATCACTCATACCACATAATGGTTCTTTTATTCTTTAGCAACACAATAACTTATCTTAGTACCGCAAAGCTGAAAGTGAACTTAGCTTATCTTCGAATTTTATGTTGCTTTTAAGAAAAATATATATATATATATACATATTTATATGATATGAGAATCTGAATATTCAAGATATTAGAAACGCTACCAGAATAAATAGCTCATGACAAATAAACTAATAGTTGGTGGTGCAAACAAATACCATAACAAATCAACATTAGAACACAACAAAAAGAAAATCTTTCCACATGAAAGGGTTTAATGTCTACAATAGAAGAAAATGTAAAAGAAAAACTAAAAAAAAAAACAAGTGTTTGACTGTGTTTTTGACTTCATTTCAGCTCTTATTGTGTAAGTGTACCTGTAGCGAGTTTATCAACTGATGTGGGTCGATACACTGCTGATACACAATACGTATAGGCTGTATAAATAGATAGCCCTGTAATTTTCATAACCAAATCAAGCCAAACCAAACCAAACTAAGAATTGTGACCCAATCGAGGTCAACTTTATAAATCTTTTTATCATTCTACTCTGTCAAAGGCTATACATATGTTTAGTACGAATGTCAGGTGTGAGTATATGCCGAGTGTTAGATTCATCTACTTCTCATGTCTTAAAACACGGAGGCACGAGAAAATGTTCATAGTTCTTAAGATAATTTCTAAGGTATAATGCATTTAAAAGATTTCATATGGCATTTCAATATTTCATGCATAATATGAGACTTTCATACATAATAACATAGGAAATTCAAATTACAAAAAATATTTGTGAGGTAAATATCCAACTAAATATATTGGAAACATATCTTATACACTTATCTAAACGTCAAGTGTCCGGCACGAGTACTTCATTTATTAAAAAAATGTGTAACATAGGTTATTGTGTGCCAAAGCATTGTAACACACCGCAATGGCCTATGAAATAGAGGGGCCTAGATGAGGGTTAAGAATCTTATCATCATAAACCATTCCGGTCCTTAATTTAGTCAAGCATCAGGTCCTTAATTTAGTCAATTAAAAGCATACTTATTAAGGAACTCAAGTAATCCCAAAGTTTGGCAGACCTCTTGCATATAGTGGGGTCAGAAACCAGAGAGGAGACAAAAAACAGAGTTAAAGCAGGTAACAGAATCACACCCAAAAAAAAAAACCATGGAAATCATAGAGAAATAAAACAATTTAGTATCAACTATCAAAAAACATCATCACTGTACAATCAAAGATAGACTTTATGAAAGTGGTGTCAGATGTGAGAATCCAAAATGAAACTTAAAGCTGTTATTACAATGAAAAACACTAGAGAAATTAAATCATCACGGATAGTTTGACAAGAAAGTATATTGGAAAAGCTCAAGACGGAGGAAAAGGACTATATGGTGTAATTTTAGAAACTCTTAATTAAAGATACTGGAAATAACCTTGACCCAATTCCTAGAAAACTTGTAAAACGTTGATAAATTAACATTTTTGAAAAGGTAGGAGAAAGATGAGAGAGATTTCTAGAAATATCTTCTTAAAGAAACTCCCCAAGCAATTTCCAAGGCATTGTCAGAATCCTTCCAAAACAATTGTTCGAAGTTTCCCAAAATACTACCAAAGATTTTGCTAATAAATTCCCAGAGGTATCATCCATCCTTGGGAGCTGTTTCTTTAGGATATGAGAATTCGAATCAAAATTTCCTGAATTAAGATCCTAACCATCCTAGCAGTAAAATGTAGTCTTGATCAAAAATCATCCTGATGACCAAGAACATAGAAAGAAAATGGTAATTTGGAAGTGCCACATGGAACACACTTAGAATTTTGTATAATGATGTTTAGAACATTTGAATTTCATTTTTATGTTTTACAGGTTAGAATGCCGCTGGAAATATTTTATGGCTTTTTTATTTGGTTTTAGGCTTTTAGAAGTTAGGATTGTTTTGGCATTTTTGCAATTTGTTAGACATGAGTTGTAGAGGGCTCCCGTGGTCATCTGATGAATCAAGTTATATTTTTGGGCCCATACATAGTTATTGTTGCGTCTATTATAATCTTGCTGGTTTTATTAATATCTCGGTTTATAGTTCTAGTGAAATTATGTAAGTTCTCTAGTTCTAGAGAACCCAATAGCACCTATAAAATTATGTAATTTCTCTATCTTATTGGAAGTTGGAGAATTTGTACAAAGATCTTGTGGCCTTTTATGATGTTGCGCGAGATTACCTTTCTGGAATGTTCCAAAGGAATCAAGGTGGGATTCCCTGTCTTCTATCTCTTCTTCTTCTCTATCACAAACATTGCTCTCAAATGATTGTTCATAGCCCCATATCAGCCCCATTCCATGCCAAAACCCCAATCAATCAACGCCCAAATCATCTCCCACCTCTTCCTCCATTTGGCCTTTCATTCCACAGAATCCACACATATAACCTTTAAATCTCTACTGTCCAAGGACTTGCAGCACACGGTCTCCGAATATTCTGCACCCAGCAAGTTTCGAAATATCTAGCCCAAACTTTTGTTTTCCATTTAAAGACTCAAGAAGCCATCTTCTACCTTGTAAAAACCTAACCCTAACTCTAACTCTAAGTCTAACTCTAAAAGCTTTCCATAACCAAAACAACCAAATTTCCAGATGTAGGCAACCTTAGTCCAGGATTCCTGAAACTTCACTACATCACCAACCACAATTTCAGGTGTAGGCAACCTTTCCTGAAACTTCCCTACATCACATCCTCATCACATCCTTATCAAACACGGATCTCAACAAGGTTACTTATACAACTACCCAGGTTATTTACATCAACGTACAATACTACAATGTGTAAGAAGCTTTTTAATACAAATAATTAGAGATCTAATCCTGGGAATTAAGTTTTCTCATTCTTCTAGTATCTTTTCTTATTTACATAAACAAAAACCAAGGATAATTGGCCACAGGACAAAACTTTAGTATATGCTTGGCAGCTGGCATATAGGTGTGAATAGCTACAGTCATTTCCTTCATTTCAAAAGAATGCATGAAAGTACTAAAATACCAAGCATTACATTTAACTATCTCAACTAACAAACTTTTCCAGTAACAAAGAGAATCTCTTTGATTTAACCTGATGTTGATAAACTCAATGTTCTGTAATGAGAATGAAAATGGATAGAGTTTGAAGAGCCCATGAGAAGTTCATTAATAAGGACAAGGAAGCAGTTGTATTCTCGAGGCATATCTTCTTTGTTTGGACACGGAACATGGGAAATTCTAATTAATTGTTGTTGTGCATGTAAAAAGGCGGGAATCCTCTATACCAAGACTCGAAAAGCTCCAACACTGATCGAGGCATCACCCAAAAAAACACCAAAAGTTGAAAGAACCAAACCTCATAGTTGTACTGCCACCAAGCAATGTAACAATAAGTAATTCTCTAATTGCCGTGCTTCTTTATACATGCAGCACCAGTCCACCAAAGTATGGCCCATTCTCCTCAAATTATCAACAGTTAGGATGGCTTGTGGCTTCCTTCACGGCTGTCCAAGCAAAAAAAAACCACTTTCAGAGGAGCTTTGGCATACCACATGCCTCTACAAGGAAACAATAGACTAATTGCTCCAACAATCCCTTCCTAGAAGCACGCCACTGAGAACGATCTGTTAGGAGCGGCTGCCCATATCAAGGAATCGTCAACATCCAGCTGAATGACAGAAGCAGATAAAATCCATAGTAAATCCGTCACGGAGCTGATTTCCCAATCTTGCAACGCTCTTCTGAACAAAAGAGCCCAGATTCCTGGAAGAACCTTCCGGAAGGTCTATACCCACACCACGTATTCGAGCAAAACTCAACAACAATTTGAGGATTTGGTTTCAAAGATACTTGAGTTAAATCAGTCAGTGGACATAAAAACTCAACAAAACAACACATCGTCCCAACTATATTAGGGTTGGGTATATGAAACTCGATACGTCAACTTGCTCCATTCAGGGTCATAACTTCAATAGAACCACATGTTATCACATTTAGTACCATCAACCCAACAACCATTATCCTACCCTTTTGGTATAAACCCAGTACCACCATTTGTGTGGTAATTAAGGCTGAAAACAAACAATGAATTGGACTGGAGTATTTTCTACAGGAATTAATCCAGCTCATTACCAAACATTGGATTAAACTAGTATGGAAGACACATTATCCAATCCTATCAATCCCTTCACTTTTATCCTCTTAATCCAGTCCAAAAATCAACTAAGGCCTCGATGTATGCTGCAAAAACAAAAACCGATTCTCCTATAAGTCTACGGCATATAATCCTTAGAATTATGTAATGGAATTTTAATCCTAAGTGGGATGCCTATTGAATCCAGGTGTTATACCTAGGGTTTCTGTTTCCTCTTTTTCCTTCTCTTATTTTTCTGCACTTCAGCCTTTAAAACTCCCATAATGAGATCTGATCCACCACATTGTTCTACTTCTACCATAAACCCTGAAAGGAAAACATCAACCGTTAGTGTTTGAAGCTTTCAAACACAGCACATAATAGTACCAGAAACCATCCCCTTGTAAGTAGTCTCAGGGGTACTATTCACAATCCCAAAAAAAGACATGAAATTCTCGTCCTTTATCCATTATGAAATTCTTAAAACATTAACCTTTTTGTAGCACCTTCGAAACCCAATGATACCTATGTTTTTGCAGCCCATTTAGCCACAAAAACCAAACTACTACCAGCCCTAAATAAAATCCTCCTCTGCTGCTCACTAATTGTTGAAAATGATATGTGAGCTCCATCATATAACAGACTAATTCCGGTCAATCCATCCGTAATTAAGCCAAAAAGATATAAAGCATAATGCCAGATCTAACATAAGCCCATAGTGATTAGATATCAAACGAGCATAAGTCCTCAACAAATGAAATAGTCAAGACCAATTTCTTTAAACATGTCTACGTTTTCCTGGCGACAATGTTAAGTAGTAAGGGTTAATATATTTATATATATTATAGTACGTCGTATTATGTGGGTATGCCCACAGTAGCTATTGTAATCCTCTTTTTCTTAATAAATATCGGTGTAGGTTTCCTTTGGTGAGATACACTCTTCTCTATAATCCAATTTATTCTAACATGGTATCAGAGTCATGAAACTCTAACCCTAGTCTCCCAAAACCCTAGCCGCCACCTGCAAAACAACAAGCACCGCCAACCATCGTCAGCCTCCCTAAACCCACCGACGACCATCGCCTGGCTCTCTAAACCTCACATCGACCCTCGTCTGAAACCCTAAACTCGTCGCCAACCCTCGCCTAGCTCTCTAAACCTCACATCGACCCTCGTCGGAACTCCCGGACTCCTCACCGACCATTGTCGGCACCCCATAAACTGTCGCCGACCACTATCGGGAACCCAGGAACCCTCGCCGACCTCTATCGGCATATTAAGCCTAGAAACCTTTGACGCCGACCTTCGACAGCCCCTCTAGACTGGCTATCTGCTCCAGCCGAGTACAGTAAGGCCTCCAAGGCTTTAAGCCGACCAAACAGGCCTCGCCGGAGGGTCGCCGGACTTCGTTGACTCTTCCAGATCAGTTTGCTTCTCCCTCACAGCATCTGCCCACTACTCCTGAGACAAATGGTGAGCATGATGCTAGATTAAGGATGCTGTTAGGGTTCGGTTCGGTTCGGTTCGGTTCGGTTTCCTATCTCTTACGCGTGTGGATTGAGACTTGGTTGTGTGGTATTTTTTTGGTTCCTTGATTAGTGTACAAGGGTGTCAGAGAATTCTGTGACCCGCGAATCCAATGTTGAAGCTGGTTGGCAGCGTACCACAGAGGTGTTTTCCTCGTCCACACGGTTGGTAGATCGACGACTTGATGGCGCCAACAGTTATGCATTATGGAAGAAGAGTGTTTTGAAGTCACTTCAGGGAATGGAGTTCGATTCCCACTTATTTGATGATCCTCCATCTCATACCTCAACAACCTTTCGGACCTGGACCCGGAACGATACTCGGACATTCAGTAAGCTATTCAATTCAATAGAACCTTCCGTTCAGGCCTTGGTGGCTAACACTAATACCGTACGAGAGATCTGGTCCTCATTGGAGTTAATTTATTCATCTACCAATGACCTTTCCCGTTTATATGACGTTATGAAAGACTTCTTTCAATCTCAGCAATCCGGGAAGCCGTTTCAGGATCATTTTCTGCAATTCAAGATTTTGGCAGACGAATTTGACTGGATCCTTCCATTCACGAATCAGTTGTCCCTGTTTCAGCAGCGCAGACAACAACTACTGGTGGTGTGCTTCTTGGCCAGTTTGGATTTCAAGTTTGACTCGGCGCGTTCTCAGATCCTTGCCGAGGCAGATATTCCTACTCTTTTCGAAACATTCCAACGCCTAAGTCGAGCATCTCGTCAGGATGACTCTCGTGGCCCTACTGCATCCCCTGTTGAGGCATCTGACCAATCTGCTCTAGTAGGTATTCATGGTAACCGCAGAGTCGAGGCCGCGGTCGTAGTAGTGGTAGGTCTAGTCGTGGAGGGGGTCGTGATAGTGGTCGCGATAGTCGTCGCGAGACCCGTACGTGCCACTATTGCGGGATTAGGGGGTACATTCGTAGTGAGTGCTACAAACTTCATGGAAAGCCCCCACTGGTGACCAATGCCATATCCGATTTCAACCAGTCAGACTATATCCAGCCAAGTCCTCGGGGAGCATCCAGCTCAACTAAACGAGTTGTGGAGATGACTGCAGCAGAGTACGATCAGTACATGTATGGACAAACTGGACAGAATGGGAGTTCGTCTGAGGTACAAGCAGCCACATTTGTAGGTAATCCTACTGCATGTGTGGCTACCCCCACACTTGAGTTATAGATTCTGGCGCTTCTGCTCACATGGCTTAATCATCAGGTATTCTCTCTGATTACAAGCCTACCCCTAGTCATGCTGGTGTCTTGGTGGCTAATGGATCTTCCCTAGCTGTCAAGGGTTGCGGTGTTGAGACACCAACCTCTACTCTCTCTTTATGCAATGTCTTGCATACCCCTGATAACTCCTTCAATTTACTATCCATCAGTCAAATTACCTCTGATTTGGGTTGTTCAGTGACATTCTTTTCCGACTCTTGTATTTTTCAAGATCTTTCGACGAAGAGGAATATCAGTAGAGAACGAATCTCTGGGGAGTTGTACCTGCTGGATGTTGCTCCTACTCAAGCATATCCAGCTGTATCATCTTCTGCTCTTAATATTCACTGTCGTATTGGTCATCCCAGTCTACATAATCTCCAAATACTTTACCCTAGTTTAAAGTCGGTGTCAACTATTGAGTGTGAGTCATATCGTTTTGCTAAGCACCTGCGTGCACCTGCGTGTACCTTTCTCCTCTCGTGTCAATAAAAGAGCTTCAGCTCCGTTTCAGTTAGTTCATTTCAATGTCTGGAGACCTAATCCGGTCACCTCTTTATTTGATTTTTTCTACTTTGTGAGTTTTGTTGATGATTACTCTCGCACCACATTTCTCTATTTAATAAAGCATAAATCTGAGATTTTGTATGTGTTTACCCAATTTTACATGACTATACAAAATCAATTTAGCACTTGTGTTAAAATCTTGCGGAGTGATAATGGGGGGGGAGTATTTGTCTACTGCTATGAGAAAATTCTTGCTAAGTAGTAGTATTTTTCATTAAAAGTCGTGTCTCGATACTCCTGAACAAAATGGGGTAGCTGAACAAAAAAATAGGCGTGTTAGAAACAGCCCATGCTCTATTGTATCATATGCATATGCATCATCAGTTTTGGAGTGAAGCAGTTCTTACAGCATGCTATCTCATTAATCGCATGCCATCCACTGTATTGGGTAGTCTTTCTCCTATATCTGTTCTAACTCCTATGACGCCTCTCCACTCCTTGCCACTTAAAATCTTTGGTTGCATATGCTATGTGCGCGACACCAGACCACAGGTTACCAAACTTGATTCTCGTACCCTCAAATGTGTGTTCTTGGCTATTCTCAGTATCAAAAAAGGTATCGGTGTTATTGTCCTGCACTCCGTCGATTTGTTGTGTCTCGGGACGTCATCTTTCTTGAGTTGATCCCTTTCTATTCACCATCTCCTTCCCGTCCATCTCCCGCTCGCGAGTCATCTCCCCCTCCTTTGTCTGCTGATTTTATACTTTCTCGGGTTACCACTAATATTCCTGCTACATCTCCTAAATCGCTCTCACCGCCGCCTCCAGCACCTTCACCTCCAAGTGATCCGACCCCTGCTGAGCCAGTCCTCTCGTTAGCTGATCTGCCAGCAAGTGAGCCCTCTATTGTTGCCCGTCGCCCATGTCGCCGATGTCGGGATCACCCCAGGTATGTTGAGTCTTATAAGGGGTTGTCAACTTCCTTACAGGCCTTTATTTCTGCTCTGGATACTACTGCTGTTCCAGGAAGTGTTTCAGAGGCTCTCTCTCATCCTGATTGGCGATCAATTATGTTAGAGGAAATGTCCGCCTTGGAGCATAATGGTACTTGGGAGCTTATTCCTCTTCCTGCTGGAAAGCAAGCCGTTGGCTGCAAATAGGGCTATACAATGAAGGTGAATCCTGATGGTTCGTTGGCTCGTTTAAAAGCACGCCTTGTTGGGAAGGGATATGCTCAGACGTATGTCATTGACTACTTTGAGACTTTCTCTCCATTCTCTAAGATGGCCTCCATTCGGTTACTCCACTCTCGCTGCCACCAAAAACTGGCCCCTGTATCAGCTGCATGTCAAGAATATCTTCCTCCACGGCGACCTTCAGGAAGAAGTTTATATGGAGCAACCTCCCGGGTTTGTTGCTCATGGGGGGTCTGGCCTTGTGTGTCGATTTCGTCGGTCCTTATACGGTCTAAAACAATCTCCTCAGGTCTGATTTTGGAGATTTAGTACGGTGGAACAACAGTTTGGACTACGGCAGTCAGGCAAAGATCATACAATGTTCTTTCGTCGAATTGATGCAGGATGTATTCTTCTCGTTGTCTATATTGATGATATTGTTATTACTAGTGATGATCATGTTCGGATTGACAACCTAAAGACTTTCTTGCAGTCACAATTTCAAATGAATGATCGTGGACACTTACGATATTTTTTGGGAGTCGAGGTAGCTAGAGGTAAGCATGAGATCTTTATGTCTCAAAGGAAATATGTGATTGACATTCTGCGTGATGCCGGTCTATTAAATGCAAAAAGTGTGGAGTCTCCGATGGATCCAAGTATGAAGCTTCTTCCTAGTAAAGGTGATGTGTTTCCTCATCCAGACAGGTATCGACGAATGGTGAGAAAACTTAATTATTTGACTACCATGACTAGACCAGCCTATCCGGTCAGCATTGTGAGTTAATTCATGTCTGATTCTCGTACTCCTCACTGGAATGCAGTGGTTCGTATTCTCCGGTATCTCAACTGCAACCCAGGAATGGATCTACAGTTTGTGATCGGGGTTCGCATACTGAAGGCTATTCTGATGCAAACTGGGCAGGATGTCCAATTGATAGAAGATTCACATCAGGGTTCTCTATTTTTGTTTGTGGAAACCTCGTGTCGTGGAAAAGCAAGAAGCAAGACATGGTATCGAGATCAAGTGCAGAGGCAGAATACAAGTCCATGGCATTAGCTACATCGAAAATTATGTGTGTTCGACAGCTTCTCACCGAGTTAGGTGAACCGCTTATGGAACCTACTAAATTGTGGTACGACAATAAGTTTGTAGTTTATATTGCCACGATTCCGGTGTTTCATGAGCGAACCAAACACATCGAGATTGACTGTCACTTTATCCGTCATGAGTACAAGAATGGCACCATCGTGTTTGGTTTGGTTCAATCTGGTGAACAACTTGCTGACTTGTTCACTAAGGCATTGCCGAGATCTCGAGTCAATTACATCTGTAACAAATTGGGCATAATTAATATATATGCTCCAACTTGAGGGGGGTGTTAAGTAGTAAGGGTTAATATATTTATATATATTATAGTACGTGATATTATGTGAGTATACCCACAGTAGCTATTGTAATCCTTTTTTTCTTAATAAATATGGGTGTAGATCTCTTTTGGTGAGATACACACTTCTCTATAATCCCCTTTATTCTAACAGACAATGCAGCCTCGTCGGTTGAAAACTAGGCTAAAGCCATGAAAAATATCTCTAAATCTAGCAACTAGTTGACACTTCCATCATTTCAAGTGATCTGTTGATGTATTACTCAATCACCCTAGAAGGAACATTACACAATCCTTTCTCTAATCTAAAATAAGATTTCTCACATCCACTTTATATATATATCAAAAGTCAAAACCCATTTATTTCATTCCTCTTCGCGGGAATTTGATTCAGCTACTAATTACACCCACCCACCTCAGATAACTTCAGCATTACAAATAGTTCTTCAATTCTAAAACATGTGTCTTAATCTTGCGGGTTTCATTTACCTTGCATTTTATTTCCTTCTAGCATCTGAAATAAAGCAGGTTTTGAAGATCCAAGGGTTCTAAACAAGTTCCTTTGTTTGAAAGAGAGCAATGGAAGTATGAGTCTGATTATGTCAACTATGTAGCAGATAGAACGGGTTGACTACGTAGCATATAGGCCCTCGGAGGGGATGCCCTCAGCAGAGACAGCAGGGACAAGAACATAACAAGCTCCAAAGTTGGTTATTAATTTAATAGCATGATGGGCATAGAGAGAACCATAGGTTGGTTCCAGATCGCGCTATTAAAGCACCACTACTAGTAGTAATAGAAGAGGAAGTATCAACTTAGAACGCAACCAAGAATGCTTCAGTGATCGTTGAAGCACCAATTTACTAAACAAAAGCAGAGATAAAGTAAGGGCATCTCTTTGATTTTTATCTACTACACATGAACTTGATTTGATGGATACGCAACTGAATCTGCCCGAACTCCTTCCATCAATTTTCTTGTTCTTTCCCCTGCATCAATGTGTGAGTGCTTGTTTGAGGTATCAACAAAGGTGAGCATTCTATTTTGCTTGAATGTGTAAATCTAGATTTCTTAACAAAAAACACAATCTTCATAGTTCATTCTTGTTACCATTTCCAGAACGCCTGTTAAGGACATAGCGTTGCTCTTAACGAATCGGCAATATGGCCCCTTCAAAAATACATCTAGAATTCTGTGTTCAAATGAGCATGTAAAGTATTTACATAGAACAGGGGATTATAAATTTCTGAACAGAAAACTAATTAATACTGCAATAGTCTCGTATGATTCTACCCCGCATATCAGTTACTTTGAGCCTTCGAGGACATACCATCAATAAGCACATGATCTATGACAGATGCAAAGATACTACATAATGAACATGAAATAAACAGAACTCGCATCAACAAAGCAATAAATTAGATCAAAAACGATGAATCAAATTCAATTATATTTCAATTACCTCTGCACAATTTTTCTGCACCAACAAGGCAGCTTCTGTCCTAGCATTTACAAACCGCCATTGCAAGTGCCGATTGTACAAAAGCCTTAACAAGTGTGCATCAACAAGGCGATTCTCCCCCACTTTCCCTCTCCGAACATCAACAGCAAAACTGAGAACTGAAGGTGACTCGTTAAAATTACTACTTATAGTTCCGGCAACTGAACTTCTCACCCGAGATGGACTATGCATTCCCCTTGCCGGTGATAGTCCCATTGATGTCATAGGCCTACTCGGTGATCCAGGCCTGATGCCTCCCTGAACAGGAGAGGACATTGCCCGTGGAGACGACAACGGGCCATTACTTGGGAACTTTTTCGATTGAGAAAACTTCGATGGGACGACCATTTTTGCAGGACTGGTCGATAACGGTGAACCCGGATCTTGCAACCTCCTCAACCGACTATTTGTCTCTTGCCAAAACCTAGCTGAAACGACAATTCCCCGAGGTGCACTTCGTCCCCGAACAACCCCACATTCTTGCACTCCTGAGGTACTACCAGAAGAAACACTATCGGTGTCCGATACAGCGAGATCAGACAGTATAGAGGATTCATTAACGGAGTTTCCATCTGGGCCCTCTTGAATTGCTATTGAAAGCTCGGCATTGCTCAAATCACTACTTAATCTACCATCAAACGATGCCCTCCTACTCTCATCAATCATAGATTGCTGCAATGCCCTAACGACATTCCCAGATCCAATGGGTTTCTTCTTATCCCCGGAAAAATCAAAACTCCTCGACAATAGATTCGGTTGCCGGCTTCTCGCCGGCCACCTGTGCTGATCAATCGGCTTTGAATTCTCCACCTGATCTCCACCGCCATCGACCTTCCCTCTCAAAGGAGTACTAGACCTCCTCCTCTCCGGCGTACCCTTCCTCCCATTGCTCAAATTCGGCGACGGCGGAGCCGCCTTAGTCTTACTAATCGGCAGCGAAAACGCCTCTCCTTGAAACGAAACCGACAAACTCCGAGTGGAAGTCACCAGCAGCTTTGTAGCCGACGACACTTCACCAGCATTGTTCAGTTTTGAATCAAGACCCGCCGGCGTAAGGGGTCGAGAAGGTATCGGCCGCCGCCGGTCCACCGAAACCGACCGTTTCGGCACCGAAACCGGCGTATTCGACGCCGGAGTCGAGTTTCTCGAGACTAGAGGGGACGGGCACCTTCTGGAGGTAGAAGATGTAGAAGAAAGTGATGAAGCTGTGGATGTGGAAGACGAAGGGGACATGTATCTGGAAGAAACTTGCCTTGATTTGGGTCTTTTGGGACCAACGCCGTTATCTCTCTCTGAGGGCAACAATGGAGGTCGTCTTCCCTGGTTCTGTTGGGTCTCATCTTCTGAAACGGTTTTGGGGTTTGTTGACTCAGTTGAAGCTGCTCCAGAAACAGCAGCCACCATCATCACACACACCAAAGATTGAGGACAAAACCTCACATTCTCTCTCAAGAAACGGACTTACCCAGAAACCCCATTACTATTCCATAGCCAAAACCTGGAAGAAGATCAAGAAATCACAATATAACTCGAACCCCCATAATTGGTCAGTGGAGGATTCCGCATTTTGAAGAAATGTATATAAAATGTAGAAAAATATAGTATACAGGGAGAGAAAGTGAGTGATTTGGAGATAGAGAGGAAAGTTATGGGTCTCTCCGGCGAGAATAGTGAGCGAGAGAGAGAGAGAGAGAGAGAGAGAGAGAGAGAGAGAGTTGGTGGGTTGAAGTTTTTACTGAAACGAGGTTTGGGAATTAATTTCCCAACATCAACTATTTTCAACAAACAATATTACACTTAAAAGTATTTAAAAGCTCAATCTAGCTATGAACAGTATTATACTGTATAAATTATTGTACATTTATATGTATGGTAATTTTATACAGAGTAAAAAATTTATCATTTTTCTAAAGATAAAGTTATTTAGGTAGTATAATATGCATTGTTTCTAAGATTTTAATAAAAAATAATTGAGCAAAAAGACTCATTAGCCGATTAAATTAAGTGAAATAAATATAGAAAGATGTATATTAAGAGATGAAAAAACAGAGAAAAAAATGATAAATAGAGATATTCTATTATAATCATATTATTATTTTATTATATTATTATATTTTAATGAAAATTTTGACTTGCAACTCAAATTCATATTTTTTAGTGGACGTGGCACATAGGATCAAAATGAAACTATTAAGGCTTTTAATTTAACAAAGGTGTTCGGCAAAATTATTATTAGTAATTTTTAATTTTTTATTATTAATTTTAATTATAAATTATAATTTTTTTTTAAACACTTATAATTTCTGTTATAAATTATAACTATTTTTTTTTAATTTAATTACAAATTATAATTTTTCCTAAATAATTAATACTTATCAATCAATAATTACTTTGACAACTAGTGAGGATGAAAATACATATTATGTGCATATACACGTACACATATGCTAGTTGAAAAAAAATGGTTTTCAAAGTTTATTTTTACTAATTTTTGAAACAAATTAAAAGTGAATTTTACATTTTACTTTATGTGGATGTATAAAGAAAAAACATTTAATTACATGTAATATATATATATACTCTCGCAAATGCATTTTAAGAAGTAAATGATACTTAGCTACAAAGATGAGTACTTAAATTTTGAAAAATGAATAATGGAAAGTTTTTTCCTACATTACTTGTGAGAAAAAAATCATAAAAAATTTATAAGAATCAAAATTCAATTTGAATTTGGACCCCTAAGGAATACCAAGTTCTATTGCTCGGGAAGAATTTACCCAAGTATGAATTTAAGTCTAACCCTACAAAATACATACGTACGTAATCGCCTGACCAACCGACAGAGTTAGGTACGAGTGTAGACTTCTAAATTGACTTATATATATTTTTGAGCTAAATTCTTTTTAGTAGTTAAATAAAATGATTTATTTAATTTTTTATATTTATTTTTTCTCCAAAATTGCAAGTTCAGTTAAAATTCAGTGCCAATTCGAGTGGATCGGGTGCGTCTAAACTGCCACTGGGTGCTTTTTGCATATATTCTCCATTTTAGAACAGTCTCTTCCTCGCCTTTCTAAACTCTACCTCTCCGCTAGTTTCATTAACTCTTCTTTCTAGAGTTCTTTTTTTTCCTGTTCATTCTACTCAAGTTTGAGAGGGAACTCAAGGCACCATTAGTTTGCTATGTGTGCAAACAAACAACAGTGCTTCTTCTATAAACAGAGAATATTTTATTTTGAGAGGTAGATATTCACCATTTGCCAACACTCTTAAGTGTAAAAAATTTATATCTTAAGAACATATCGTCAAACACTGAAGCGATTCATAATTTCTTGCTTTTCAATCATAATTTTCTTAACAAGCTTGTAGGTTGTTTGTTTTACAATTTTAATACAAGTTGTACATTCTGTATTGTTTTCCTTCCCCTACTTTCAATATACAGATTTAAACTTCTTTTTTTTTTTGCACTTTTTCGCTACCTGGTCACCCAATGCATAATTTTTATAACAATATGTTTATACGCGCTCTCAAGATATACAAGTTAGTGTCATATACTTATATATTTTACTCAAAACCTTATTTACAATTCAAAATTAAGACCCTTTGATAGCGTTTATATTTTTTATTTTTTATTTTTGTTTTAAAATTTTTTATAAACTATCAACAAAAATATGTTTGGTAATTATTTTTGTTTTCAAAAAAATGTAAACAGTTTTCAAAATTTACAAAAAATTTATAAATAGAAAAAATGTGTTTTCACTTGTTTTATAAACACATTTTGATTGTATTTTTTTTTTACTACTTCTAACTATTACATCTGGCTACCGCATTCGACCACCGTCTTCGACTACCACATTCGGTCAACCCCTCCGGCTACCACCTCTGACCATTGTCTCAGCTTTTATTTACCACATTCAACCATCAGCGCTACCCTTATTATCTTTTCGACTAACACCTTCGATCACCATCTTCAACTATTATCTCCGACCACCATCACTACATCTTGTTATCATTCATGACTAACACCCTTGGTCACCACCATCCGGCCACCACCGTCGACCACCCGCTTCAATCACCTCCTCCGACCATCACTTTCAACCATCATCTCTACATCTTGCTATCATTACCGGACAATACCTCCGACCACCACCTCTGACCATTGTATTCATCCGTAACCTCCAACTAATACTTTTTAAACATTTATGTGCCAAACATGTTTTTTATTTTTATTTTTTATAAAAATAAACAAAAATATATTTTTTATTTTTTATTTTTTATAAATAAAAAATAAAAAACTGTAAACGTTACCAAGCAAGGTATAGTTCAGATTTCTTTAAAATGTGATCCATACTACACAAAGTTAAATTTAAACTATCTATGGTGAATTCTAACTAAAATAATTAACTCTGACTATGGACAGTGCAATTTGCACCGCATAAATTAATCACTGCACTTATAATTATGGGGTAACTCATGGGTAAAAAAACTCAATGTTTGTACATCTCTTAGACTTCCTCAAAAAAAAATCTGAAAAAATTTTATGGGCCCAACATTTTACATTTATTAATTTTGTGTGGGTACCCATTTCCATTCCCTCTCAATAAAACAACACCTTCCCATCTCTCTCTCTCTCACACACACTGACACTCTCTCCTAAATGTAAGAGTAATAAATGAATGAGCAAAAGAGATTTTTACCTGAGGTGGAAAAATGGCATGAATGAGCAAGAAACTCTCACACAAAAAGAGCTCTCAAAAGCAAAAAACAGTTGGTGATGGTGTGGCAAAGAAAATGCAAGAAAAGCTTTATACTTTGTGTGCCATTTGAAAAGGACAACTTTGCCCTTTAACTTTTGCAAGCTAAGGTATGACCCATGTAGTTAATATTTTACTTTAATTTTCCTAGTTTGTTTCTTTTCTTCTTTTTTTTTCCCATAGGATACTCTGTCCCATTCTGTCCCTATCCATCTTAATTCCTTGCTTTCAACGCATTTTCTCTCTTATTGTGGTTACTTTTCCATCTTCTTTGGGCCTGTTTGTCAACTCTAATAATTTAGTTTTTTTTGCTAAAAACACAAAAAGGTAATATAGTCCGTTTGGCAAAAAATAAAAAATTAGAAAGTCAAAAAATAAATCAAAACACTAACTCTTAAAATATTCTTTTCAAGCTCTAAAAATGCAAAAAAATAAAAAAATTTACCTTTTAAATTAATTGTCAATTGGTCTTAATAAAACCCAAAAAATAAAAACAAAAAAATTGAAAACTAACTATTTTGGATAATTTGTTAGAGATAGCTTTACATTTTTGCCTTTTGTAGAAATGTTTAATATGTTTTTACCTTTTACTTTTAAGTTTGGTAGTATTTGAAATAACTTTTTTTTAGAACAGAATTGAATTTTTTATTGATAATATTGTGGCGTCATGTCCTCAAGGCACGTCGGAACATACATAAATATAAATAAATGAATATTCTATCCATTCATTCATATTTGCATACGTTAATTGTTACATCATAAAAGAGTTCTGAACTTAATTATTTCAGTTTCACCAAGAAATTTTAAAAAATTACACTAGTACGGGAAAACTGAATAAAAAAACAAAAGCAAATGTCTCGAATCCTTAGAATGAATCAGCGGGATCCATGTACTCTTAGAACTCACGTTGTTCTTCAAACTCTTCTTCTCCATCAGCGATGACTTCCTCCAAGAACTCCTCCCTACCTGTGTCACGAATGCCATGAGTCAAGACTCAAAAGCAAAATACTCTAATTTTCTAACTAATCTCACAACACAAAATTCACTATAACACATACCATATAACACCCAATCCAGTTTATAGTCAATGAGACAAAAAAAAATTGACAAGATAGCAGGTAAGTCAATAAACATATGCACATGAGATACCGTATATGAAATGCAGATGTCCATTCCAACATGCACCCAGACTATAACAGGAATTTCACACCAATAATCACCAGAGTAGACTTGATGGAACTCTGATCACCAAACCTATTCTCGCCTCGTTGCGAATAGTAACCACTTCACCGGGCGTCATGCCACAGCTATTTTACTCAATGGCAACGGCGTGGGGTGGCCAAACTAGATATTTGTCCTGAAGTTACGTCGGCCTAGCGTACTTCAATTCAAGCATCACAGTCGACTCCCTGGCTGAAATTTCGATAGTAAATAAAGAATTCACAAAATTACTGAACAAGGGGGTGGTATCAAGATCGAGAGAATTGTACGAGGGTAAAAGACTTTATCAATGTCGAACGTTCGAAACCGGTATTATTACAACTAGGGTCTGTACCGGGTCGTTACAAATATTATTGTTATTTCATTCAAAAAATATTAAATTATTTGGAATATAAATATGCTTTTGTTCTTAAAAATTAAAAATAAAAGTTATTAGTTGTTTTATATGTCATACACTATAACTTAAAAAGTTGCCTCTAGAAAAAAAAGTACTTTTAAAATAGTCCAAACAAGACATAAATCTTAAAACAATTGTAGTCAACAAGTTAGCTGAATGAGATTTTAGGAAACCTTTCAAAATGACAGAACTAGGTGATTAGAATATTTATAATTTTTTATTTTTGTACGAGGGCGGATAAAATTATGAGCTTGGACCCAGCCCAAAAAACAAAAACATTCAAACTTGTCTTAAAAGACCAGTCCACTGACAGTTCGGCCCATGACGAGTTTGGGCCACCCCAAAGAGTGGCAGCCCACAACACTTAATCCCAAGTCAACCCGGGGATAAGTGATAATCTTGAAAAACTCCATTCCCGTCACAGTAATTCGAGAAATGAAGTAAAAGTATCCTAAAACAATAAGAATTGTCCAAGAATAAGGCAAAATCTCTAATAAATAAAGAGATTAGGGATAAGAGGCAAAGTCCCAAGAGGACTCAGTCTCTCTGGTTTTAACTCCTATATAAAAAAGGGCACTTCATAACCCCCAGGTACGCAATTCCAACCCAGTTCTTGATTAAAAATATCTCAGAGAGAAATCTAACTTGAACTTCGGAGTGCTTTTTGGTCAAACCAAGCAGGAAAGCACTAACGATTTTCTTCGTCTTGCAGAAGTTCAGCAATACCGTGAGTAGCCTTCAATGAGTTCGGCAACAAAGAGTTCAGTTCATAATCTGTTAGGGATCATCATATTTGAACCAATCCGATTGGGCAGATGGAAGGCACGAATAAAACCATCATTGATGGACTCAAGAAGATGTTAGATGCTGTAAAAGGAATATGGGTAAAAGAACTTCCCTCAGTTCTTTGGACGTATCGAACAATCCCAATGAGATCCACGAGAGAAATCCCTTTTTCCTCAGCCAATGAAGTGGAAGCAGTGATACCATTAGAGGTCGAATTGGCAACAATTCGAACAGAAGTCAGCACGCCTGAACTAAACACACCAGCGTTGGCCATGGACCTAGACTTATCCGAAGAACGAAGAACAATGGCACCTATTAAATTGGTAGCCTACCAACAAACTGACTTATCCAAAGAACGAAGAACAATGGCACCCATTAAATTGGCAGCCTACCAACAAACTCTGGCTAAAGGACACAACAAAATAGTCAGACATCGCGAGTTCGGCAAAAGAGATTTGGTCTTGAGAAAAATTTTCGGCCACATGAAAGACCTAGCTTATGGAAAGCTCAGCTCGAACTGGGAAGGCCCTTACAAGATCACCTTTAAGGCAGGCATTAGGGCTTACAATTTAGAAGATATAAATGGCAATGCCGTCCTTAGCCCATGGAATATAAACAACCTACGTAAATTTTATTTTTAGATTTTTAATTTTTTGTATATTTTTTTGTTGCCAATTGAAGAGATCACCCATCTGTCGGATCCCGTACTATGATATTGTTCGATTTTTGTCATTTGGGTACACACGATTTTGTTCTTCCTCTTAGAAAAAAAAATCTTGGTGGATCGATGGTGTAGCACACCTTATAAGGTGAGTTGAGAGCTCATAACTGAGCAATGTGGGATATCTCCCCACATTACCTCCCAATGTGTGGGCTCGCTTGGAGGAATTAAGGTTTTCACAAACAGCGCCAATTGAAGGGATCACCCTTCTGTCGAATTCCGCACCAAGATATTATTCGATTTTCACTACTTGGGCGCACACAGTTTTGTTTTTCCTCTTAGGAAAAGATCTTTTGATGGATCGAGGGTAAAGCGCATCTTATAAGGTGAGTTGAAAGCTTCAAATCGAACAATGTAAGATTCTATTCTCCTACATTGTATATATAATATATATATATATATATATATAAAATCACATTTTAATTATTAAAGTGTGGTTAAATAATTATTTTAAACTTTTTGAATACACATTTTTTAAAAGCGTCATCGTTTTAATTTTTAAAATGTAATATTTAATTCTTATTGTAGTAGTGTGATCACAAGAAAATTACACAAATATGATCGTTGGAGGTAGTCATTGAAAGTGATCGCGGATGGCTGTCGAAAGTAATTGCTAGCAGTCGTCAGAAATGATGAATGTTAAGGTTGAGAAATAATCGTAGAAAATAATAAAATTATTTTGGTCCAACTTTATCATAATAGACTTACGGCATGTTTGGAGTTTGGGATTGGAATAACATGGATTAACAATCGGAAGGCTAATAGTTTTAGGATACTAAATGTTTTGGATTAAATATTCTTACTTTAGTTTAGTTTTATGTTTGTTTACTCCATGAATAAGTATTTATCAATGGCAAGTTTATCTAGTCATTTGATTGTTTTGATAATGATTTGTAAGGACTCACTTTTTAAAAATAATATTAGCAACGATAATATAACTAACTAGAATTGTTAATGATTTTTCAATTCCGAGAGTTATCCAATTAACGTAAAAAAATAAAAATAAATAAAATAAATAAATAAATTAATAATAATAATAAGTATGGGTAAACTAATAGCCAAATGAATAAATAATGAAAAGCTATAGTAATTATAAAATTAGATGTTATAATAATTATAGATAAAATAATATTAAATTATAATACAAATACTCACATCCTTCAACAAAAGTTTTAGTATATATAGAGGTATATATACATACTTAAGAGAATCTCTACAATAAACATAATAAAATAATTAATAAATTTTAATTCTCTACAACACTCAATTCTTATTAAAATAATCAAAAATAACATTATATATGTATAGGTATATATATGTAAGAGGAAATATATATATAATTTTACTCATATCTACAACCTAATAAAATAATCAAAAGTAAAAAGTAATTTTAGTACATAAAATAATTAAATAAACAAAAAAATAACTTATTATATATATGTATAGGTGTATATATAAATTCTCTACAAGTAACTAAATATTATAATTAAAAGTAACAATCTAATATAATAATATAACATTAAGCCAACTTCTATATTAATATAAAGAGACTTAATATAACATATAAATAATTAAATAATGATAAAATAATACTAAATTATGAAATTGAGTTTTAAAATCTAAATTCATCAAATTAAATTAAAACTAGTATAAAAGTAATTAAAAATATACATTAAGTTACGAAATTATACAAAAATTAAAATTTAGCCCAACCACCACAACTAAATAATGCTATAATTAAATTAAGATGTAAAAATTAAGTACAATACCTACAATTATTATATTAATTAAAATTTTTAATATTCATAGTTAAAAATATATATTAAGTTAATTTTTTGATACAATTCTTAAACAAGGTAGTATACATATATCATTAAATATGTAATAATAAAGTAATATTATACAACAAAAATTTAAAATAGAACCAATTTTCCCTCTCTTGGCAGGCTACTATGGTGACTAACACACTCAACCAAATTTTTTAATTGCTTTGTCATATTTGCATAAATTTTTAGTGAATATAACCTTCATAGGCTTTACATACACATCATAGTTTCATTTTAACTACAAAATTTATTTTAAAAAAGAGGCCAAACAGCCCCCATTTTCAGCACACCCTCTTCCCAAACCCTCCTTGTGTTTGCAAAATATTCTAAGTATTGTGAGAGTAAGCTAGAGTGAGAAAGAGTGGAAAAAGATTTGAAATCTTTGAAGGTTTTTGGTGTTCTTGAGTTTTTTATCAAAGTTCATCAATTTTTATCATCTTCAAACCCTAAACTAAGGTAGGAATAATGTTCTTTTACATCTATTTCTCTCAATATGGGTCTTCTTGGTTCCAAAACTCAAAGGAATTTAAAGTTCATACTCAAACCATGAGATGATACCTAGAAATCCTATTTTTATTCTTATTTTCTTTCTCAATCTCCCTTCTCTTTTTCTTTTATGTTGATCTTCAAAAATGATATATATATCATATATAGGTCAAATAAATAAGAGATATAACCATGCATACAAAGGCCATGGGTTTAGGAGTTGAGAAAACTCAACTGTTCTTCATACTCAAATCTGTCTAGAAAATATTTTTGGCAAAAATTTAATTTTTATAATTTTTTTGAGTGATCTAGACTCATCCAAAATTTTTGAAATTTTTACTGTAGTTTCATGAATATATTATTTACATGTGAAAATTTTCTTGAGGTCCAAATCGTTTCTCTTATTTTTTTAAAAATAGAGAAATAAATCGGCTTAAAATGGCTGTTTGGACAGACCACTTTAAATACATGTCATTTAATATAAAAGTAAGCTCTTGGTATGATTTTTATATAGCCGGATAGACCAACTTCTTATCTTTCTAACACCACTAGAATCAACCCATTTGTATATGTATAGAGAAAATGGAACCGATTCTCCCAAAGTGTGTTGAATCTGAACAATATTTGGTAGAATATTTATAATAAATTTACAAAAAATGATAAAAATGCAAGGTCTAGTACCAGAGCTTCTAAACTTATAGATCTACTACTGTAAAAAGTTTGAAAATCAATTTTTAAGCTTAAGTCCTATTTTCTATTTTTCAAAACCACTGAGGTTTCTCGCCACTATCCTAAAACTACCTTCTCCACTGTCACAGAATTTAATTTTGTCAAAATCGAAGCCTTAGAGACAAACTTAGGAAAAGTGTAAAACATAAAAAGTGTTCAGAACATCTCAAATAGGATCCTGTCAATTTCAAGAATTTTTCTCCAACGTTTGGTATTTTTAAAAACCTCTAAACTGTAACTAGAACCTGTAATATTTTGGACAGAATGAAATAGCCTAAGTGTTTGATTGTGTTTTGATTAAATCTATAGTTTTATGCCATGTTTGAGTTAATTTAATTAATTGTGAAGTTATTTAAGTGTTTTACAAGTTTATTTAAGTGGTACACTTGTATGCTAGTTAGCTTAAAGATGTATATATATGTGAACACTTCAAAATTTTGTACGATAAAGTGACTGCATTGAAAGTTATGCATGTTTTTAAATTATAAAATTCATGCACGTTTTACTTACATGCCATATAGATCATGCCCATGCATTGGTTAAATTGGGAATTATAATTCTTTGCATATTGTATCACGCCACGACATCATTGGGGTAGTTTTTTTTACGGGGTTCACCGAATTGTTTTAAGAAATAGATGAAATTGAACTTTAAGAATAATACTTGATCAATGTAAATTGAATGTTTGGAAATTGTAATATCGGTTATATACCTTGATTTATTTTTGAGAAGATTTTGCCCCAAGTACTAAATGAATTTCGTTATAAATTGTATTATTGGCGAAGGTTGTACGGATGGCGTAATAATATGAGTTAAATTTCGCAATCTCGTGTTTGATCTTAACTTGAGAGTCGATGGCTTAAAGTGTTAACTTGTCAACGTCCTTACCGTTAGTGATAACCCAGCTGAATACGTAGTCCGCTACGTAGTCATTCCACGACTTAAGGAATACTTTTTGTCGATTAGTAAACTTGGTCAGCGTGATAGAGAACATGGGGGTTTAGGGTGGTTCACCCTGGTTGGGAGAATCTAGAATAACTTAAGTTTCTAATTGGAATTGAAAGTTTAAATTGGTTGCATCACTCTTATCATGCTCACTGTCATATTTATTCTGCCATCCTATTTGCTATGTTTTGACTTGTACTTGGAGAATTTTTTATATAATTATGTTGTTGTTTTTTAGTTTTAGCTCATTGCATTCTATGCCAGATTTTGAGGAACTGAAAGTTCTCATTGACCATCTTGCACCGGGAGAGGTAGAACCGTGGCTCCCGTGAGCCAAATTTCTACCAGTCTATAGCACTTGACTTTTGAAATCACTGGACTTAGCGTTATTTTCTTAAATATTTTTTGTTAAGCATATTTTGTTTTTAGGTCTGTAATATTAATTTTCTTAAATATTTTCTGTTAAGCACATTTTATTTTTGGACCTGTAATCTTAACTTTACGATGCTTTTACTTTTTTGCTTAATGGGTATTAATTGATTATTACGTTTTCGCACCATTATTAATTATTTGTGGAGCCAATATATTTTTGAGTTTTGAGGCATTACATGATTAGGAATAATAATATGATGACAAAAAAGCCCTATTACCAAAAAATTTATATTATTCTTATATTTAAAAATTACGCTGCTTTGCAATTACATAGTCCAAATTTTTTGGTTAAAAAATTTATATTTGATTTTTTTCACATAATTTGACTTAAAAATCTATTTATTAGTTGGTAGATCCCACATCATTGTTGTTAACAGTAAATTTGGAACATAACATAATTTTTCTTCTTTTTGTTTACTATCACTTGGTAGTAGTTGTATGTATATTAAGCAACCACAATTGAAATACTGTCAAATAAAATTTAAAATAAATAAATAAAAGTTTAAACAAGATAAAAAAAAATATAAAAATTTTAAATAAGACCAGAAAAAAAGAGCAAATGTTGTAAAAAAAAAAAGAGAAAATGGATAATCCTATAGCTGAAAAAGTAAAAGTAAATATACGTCACTAATAATATTGCAAAAGTAAAATCTTGATATTAAAACTTAATGCTACTAATTCAAGCATAAAAAATAGAACAACAGAAACCCAAAAAGTAAAATTTAAAAATTGAAAACTACAAAAATGAAATAAAAAATAAAAAATAAAAAAATTCACAAAGAAAAATGAAAAAAGAAACTAATTTTTGGTTTGGTATTTAAATAGAAAAAATAAAATTAATATTTTACACTTAATCCAACAACGCCCCTAAGTCCCAAGACTCTATGTCATCTCACTCTTTCACCCTAGACTTGTTATCCCCGGTATGGGGGTTATAAAGTTCGACTAGAATAATTATTTCGAATATACTTTAGGCAAATAAATATTAAAAATAATATTATTTGAAGTAATAGTCTAATCAAACCCATTTATCCTAAACTCCCAACCTTAGAATTATTTGTTCATTAGAGACCATACACAAAAAACTCATATTTCTAATCATCAAGAACAAGAGTTACTATTTTATTCCTTGTAATTAGTCATTCTACAATTAGTTGAGGTACACACGAAAACTGGTTTGAGCACATTAAAATATTGAAAAAGAAAAATAAAAATAAAATGTAACATCTTCCTCAAGTATGGAGCTCCCAACTTTTGGAGGCCCAACCACAGAGGGGCTCAGCTTTTGGGGAGTGGGGACTCACAATTGTAGGAGAAAGATATGAATTTACTGACCTGGTTGGAGTAATTGTATTTATTTATTTTATTTTATTTATTTATAGTAAATTTTTTTATAATTTAGCATAATTATTATAATTTTCGACTCTTCTAATTGAAACAAACCAAAAAAGTAAATTTTTTATTCAAAATATAAAAAAATTTCATAAAAAATCTCTAAAAAATAAGCCAATACGCCAAATTTATGTCACTTATTTTTTACTTTAACGAACTTTTTTCATCTTTCGAGATGAACCACAAAAATAAAAAATTTGATGGAAAATTTTTTAAAAATCACTAAATAAAGATAAAAATAAACAAAAAAAAAAAGGAGAGATTTAGTCCTACACGTCATTTCCAATGAATTTGTGTCACAAGGCTCTTTTTGTTTCATTAACCGAAAGTGTTATGACCAACTATTTGTTCAATTAATACAAGATAAATTGGCAAATTGATAATATTAGAATTCTTATTTCTTAAAAAAGTGCAAAAAATTGAGCTGGCACATGTAATCATTTTATATCAAACCCATTTTATATCACCAAATTAATCATTTGTGCTAATTAAAAACACATTTTTAAAGGGTGTTGTCGAACATTTATCTTAAAGGGCGTCAATGAATGAATATTTGTTCTATGTGATAATTTAAAGTTTAGCAATTTTATAATTTAATAGTTAGTGGAGAATAGAGAGAGTAAGAGTAAGAGAAGAAAAAAAAAAGTGAGAACGAGAAACAGCAGATTGTGGTTCCACCTCCCTTTGAGTATTAGGACGAGTAGACTCCACATTAATTTAATGAGTTTCTAAAATTTTAATTTAGTTATTTATTTATTTATTTAAATGTTATTGCTCTTAATTGTTTGTTACTTTGATTTGTTGCCCAAAATAGATATTTGAACATACTTATGTTAAACGTGTCTCTAGGCTGACAGTTGATTTTTAATCTATTTTATTACATAAAGGGAGACACTAATTAGTTTTGTAGATATTTTTAGTTGATTAAACTTTTTTTAAGATTTTATTTGTTTCGACGTAAAATATTTTACCATAAAAAATATTTTATATGTAAAATAATTTTGTAAATATATTTTTTTTACTTGTATTTTTGGTATTTGATTAATATTTAAAAAATATTTTTAGAAAAATCAAAAAAATAGCACCACGTATAGTCTTATATCTCTCTCCCATTCTCATACCATCTCTCTTATTCTTATATCATCTCTCTCTCATACACACACATTCTCATCAGAATGACAAAAGGTAAAAAGAATTAAGTGAAAAAATTGAGTGAAAATTTGCAAATGTGCAATTCCAAAATTAATTTATGAGTTCATTATTTTTCATTTTTTCGAATCGCCTCGTTGATATGAGTCAGAAAAGTAAAAAATTTAATGAAAAGATAAAATTCAATAATGATGAAAATAAGCAACATAAAATTTGACTTATTTACTTATTTTTATTGATTTTTTTATATTTTGATAAAAAAAAATTATTTTTAGCTTATTTTGATGAAAGAAGTCGAAAAGTATAATAGTTTGACTTAACGGTAAGAAAAGTTAATTAAAGACAAAAATAAGTCAAATAAAATAAGCAAATAACGAATTATCTCAAACGGTGCTAATAATTTACATATTATAACTTGTAACAGAAATTGTGAGCATTTGATAAATATGTTAGTTTATAATTAAAATAAAATAGAAAATAATCATAATTTATTGTAGAAGTTATTGATATTTTAAAAAAAAATTATAATTTATTACTAAAATAATAATAAAATACTAAAAATTAAAGCAAATAACAAAACCAAACACCCCAAATATAGAAGTAAAAAAGTCGGACATTCCAGCCAAAGCACTTCAGAAGAAATAGAAAATTGGGAACTTGTGTTTGGAGGAGAAGAAAATTTCGTTTCCACGGAACTCCTGAGTGCTTATCTATCACTCGCGGACACCGATGGGGAAAGTCAAAGCGTCAAACTTCAAAGCAGCCCACCCCCTCCCCGCCGTTGCTAATAAGGCCTCGTTTGGCAACTTATTTTACGCCAGATATTTTGTTAAAATTACTTTAATTTAAATAAACAAAAAATTTATTTGGTGAATTACAGTGCTAATTTTAAATTCAAAGACAATAAGTTAAAAAATTTAACTTAAAATAATTTTAAATTAAAAGGTAAAAAAACAAAAAACTAAGTAAAAAAGGTTGCTATAATTTTTTAAATTTATTTTTAAATAATTTTATATTTAATATAGATGTTGTTTGATAGATTTTAACGTATAAATTTTTAAAATATAATTTTTTATTAAAAAATTGATTAGTATAATAAAAGTCATAATATTTTTTAAAAAAATTATAAAATTATTTTATGTAAAAAATTAAAAAAACTAAAAGACTAAAAGTCTTTGGGTTTCAAACGAGACTTTTTAACTTAAAAAAAAAAACAATACGCTTGGCTTAAAGCCTCGCCAAATGAAACCTATATTTAGGAGGAAATTAACTGTTAGGTATTTCTAGGTAGAAAAATGTTAATTATTATCAATTGGACAGTAATTAATAAATTTATAATATATAAATATTAGTATAAAATGTATTAATATTTATAAAAATAATAAATTTTATTTTTAAAAGTATATTAATATTAAAAAATTATCTTTATTACTTATTAACTACAATTTATTCGGCGTTGATTAATACGATGCTTCCAAGTATTATGTCTTATTGTACAGTACTTTTGATATCATTGTTGAAAATAAATGTACAATGTACACTGAAAGCCCTAATTGATAACTTAGTATTTTGGTTTTGTAGCTAAAAAGTTAACAGGGGTCTTTGGCTGAGTTTTTCCTGCTAGTTTTTAGTTTATATTAATAATTTTAATAATAAATTATAATTTTTTAAAATATTTATATAATTTCTATTATAAATTATGATTATTTTTTTTATTTTATTTAAAAATTAATATATTAATCAAACACTCACAATTTTACTACAAATTATAATTTATAAGTTATTAGTTTCAGTAATGACAAACATTCATAATACATATTGTTTGATAAAAAAACAAAAAATTTAAAAACTCAAAAACTCAAATCAAAATATTAATTTTATAGAATACTTTATTAAAACTCTCATCTTGTTTTAAAAAATAGTAATATCTCTGCTTGTTAACTTATTTATTATTAATACTAATTATAATAATTATCTATATAGAATGGTAATACTATTTAATTTGAAAAAAAACAAAAAAAAAACTTTTTACTTAGTCAATCTGTTTTTAAGAAATTAATTATTCAAACTAATCACTTTCAATGAAAATAAATTTTTTATTTTTTATTTTTAATTAAAAATATTTAAAAAAATTTATTTTTAAACTTGTTACTAGTAGTACCTTTAATTAGTTTACTCTTATCTCACACCAATACAATAAGTTGGCCAACATTATTTTTTGCATTTTTTAATACATTATTAAGAAAAATAAAATCACGTAAATAATGTTATATAAATATGATTTATTTAAAAACTTGATTTTAAGTTAGAATTTTGCTTAGAATCACTTTAAGTAAATAAGTAAAAAATTTATTTGGTGAATTATTAAAGTGAGTTAAAGTCACCTTAAGGCAAGAACTAAAATGACAAAAAAATCTAAATTAGAAAAAAATTGTTATAATTGTTATAATTTTTTTTATATAATTTTATATCTAATATTAATCTTGTTTTATAGAGCTCGATAAATAAATTTTAAAAATATAATTTTTATAAAAAATAAATAGATATAATAAAAATTATAATATTTTTAAATATATATATAAGTGTTTTAAGTTAATAATTAAGTAAAAAGATAAAAAGATTAAAAATTAATAAGTAAAAATGCAAAAAGTAACTATTAGTAGACGAGGCTTAAAGTTTGTTTTAACTTTAAATATAAAGGCATTAAACTTGATATATAGGCGATTGCTAAACGAGACCATGGTCTCCATTGCCAACTAGTTTAGGATGTTAATTTTTTTAAAATATTTTTTTAATGTTTTTTAGCTTAAAAAATTATATTAAATTTAAAGTAAATTATTTAATAATTTAATTTTTAAGTTAATTTTTTTAAATTAATTGTTTGGATAAAAAAATTAGTTTTTTTTGTTTAAATTGAATATTTTTACTCTTTTATATATTTGATGTTAATAATTATATATAAATTGTAGTTGTAGTAAATAAGTTGAATTATGGGTATTATTATATTTTAAAAGTGGTGAGAGTATGAATAGAATAATTTAAAAATTTATGTTTTAATTTGATTTTTTAATTTTTTTAATTTTTTTCTAAATAAATAATTTTAATTTATTTACAT
>JAOTRH010000020.1:2406864-2426306 GCA_034768845.1 Heliamphora exappendiculata | reverse complement strand
CCCCTCTTTTCTTTTCTTTTTTTTTTTTTCTTTCTGCAGGAGCATCCTGAGATTAGCAAGAGTGAGAGAAAGAAGATATGCAGGCTGATGGACTGCAAGAAGCTCTCCATAGACGCGTGCACGCATGCAGTGCAAAACGAGAGACTACCATTGCGCACAGTTGTGCAGGTCCTCTTTTTCGAGCAGGTCCGGGCTGCTGCATCATCGGGCAGCAGCACTCCTGACCTCCCTAAAGGCCTTAAGGATTTAAACGGCGGTTCTCACGGAAGCTCAAGGTCAGTTACGACTAACACCGACGAAGATTGGGATGCTGTGGCCTCAGCCGAGGAGCTCAAGGCCTTGAAAGCTGAGGTTGCTGCCTTAAGGCTGGGGAGTGAGAGAAGTAATGCAGACATTAGAAGTAATTCAGACAAGGCTGCTATTAGCAAACCGAAAGGGCTGCTCATGTCGAAGAATATATTTTCCAAAATCTGGTCGGGTAAGGCCGGGCAAGGTGATAACAGTGGGTCTGATTCATTGGAGAGTCACGGTTCTGCCAACCCAGAAGAAGCAAAATCCACACCTTCAAGAAACCGGAGGCATTCCGTGTCTTAGTAAGAAAAACAAGTTAGAGAAATTATGTATTCTTGGTGGGGTTTTTTGGGGAGCTTTTTCATTTTCATTTTCATTTTTTATTTATTTATGTTTTTTTTTTTTTGCATTGGCATGACATTTGGAAGTGCAGTAGTTGTAGCCTTTCACTGGAGAACAAAAGAAAAATGAAGCAAGTAGTTTGGAAGAAGAGCTTGAATTGAGTTTGCATGGAAATCAAGAGTCTCATGACAATGCATTACTTGAGATGAAACATCAGATGACACTAGTTGAATGCCATGACTAGGGTTTGATTAGTAAATCCTAGCCTTTGAATGGCTAATGCTTTAGCTTCACTTGAACTTTTGTTAAACTGGGGAATCAAAAGAGACACATCTAGTAATGGATCCTATCTATCCATTATTGTTACTTTTATTGTTGTTGTGAAGTTTTTCTTAATTGAGATTAAAGCTTGAGGAGAAGTAGAGATAATATGTACATATTAGTTGCTTGAATTTTAAGAAATTGAATGAGCCATACCTAAAGACAATTTTTGATTTTGCCTTTTCAATAACAAACTTAAAAAGGAAGCTAGAGTGCACCACTGGTGGGAATATTGCAACTTGCGACACCCCAACTCCTCATTCTTGCTTAAAATGCACAACGAGTTATATATGTTATGATTAAATTGAATTAAATGAGTAAAGACTACACAAGGAATCTCATAAGAACACAAGATTTATTTAGTTCAGTTTAAAATATATACCTGTGGGCAAAGATCAGTGAATAAGACACTATTAAATAGGAGAATGCATTTGATTGATAATATCTGTAATTCTTACACGAAACTCTAAATCTCAAAATATTGAATATATATATACTAAAAGTCCTAATATGGCGTATTAGGTTGGTTCTATGGGCCGGGTGCAACGTTTCTGAACCCATTATAAGGAATGAGTCGTAAACAAATTGTAAAAAAATTGGGTTGAAAATAAACACCAACCCACAACAATATAATTGTAGCAATCAAAGGGAATTAAAATAATAGGAATCAATAGGTTTGGAGTTCATTCCCGAGGGAACTAAAATAAAATTGTAGCAATCAGCCATGCATTGGTCAAACACATGAATATTAATCTTATTTCAAAGAGGTTTTAAATCCACATGCTTCTTACTTGATTAGTACTTAAGTATGCACTAATTTAAACCAATCTATTTGTCGTGACAGAAGGGATGACGCAAATGCTTGCTCAAAGACTGTAATGCATCACATGATACAGTTGTAGTGTTTGGTTGACCAGAATCTTCTCTCTCTCCCTCTCCGTTAATTTTACAAAAACACAGGAAAATCCCATCAATCCGCGGACCAATATAAATATTTCGGTCAAACAATCAAGTCTCATTTAAGGAAATTATTATCATTATTACTGTCTATAACAAATCTATTATATTCAACGAACGACCTAGGAGAACAAGTGGAGGTGATCGTCACCCTTACAATTTTGAAAAACTTTCTTACTATAGTGTCTTAACTTGTAGTTATCTCTAAATATAAATAAATTTGTCACTCTTGGCTTTTTTGAAAAAAAAATAATTACTCGTCTTTTATATTAATGTATTCACAAGTTCGTTAAACCATGTCATACATAATTTTTTTCCCACAAAGAATACACTATGCATAGTAGATATAGATTTAAAGTTGATATTTTTACTACTTGTTTTGAATAAAATTAAACATGCTTATTTATATATTTTGATGTTACATTTATCTTTTTATATCGATAAAAATTATTGTTGTAGGTAGTTCAAGGATCGACCTAGACTTTCGCCGACCAAATTGGGTTTGGTCGCGGATAACGGTAGTTTCATTGACCAATTTGTATTTGATCGCTAAAACGCTACACCTTTGCCGACCAAACTGTATTTGGTCGCGGAAAGTCATACCTTTGCCGACCAAAATGTATTTGGTCGGCAAAAATAGTTAGCAAAAGTGTATTTTCTTGTAGTGATAGTCTATGATGTTTTTTAAAAAATTATTAGTGTATAGATTCGCCACTCCTAGATTCAGATTCTCGGTCCGTCCCTAATTATATCATTAAAAAAATTACTAAGCATGTGAAGAAGATGGAGAGAGAGAGAGAGGGAGAAATTATTTTTTCAGTAATTCTCGAATATTATTCCAGTCAATAAAGGAAGAGTTCGTCCCTTAGCTAGGTACGGCTCTTTCGAGCAATCAATCAATCTACTTATAGATTCAAAATAAGCCACTTCCTAACTCACCTGCCCAAATGAGAGTTTAAGTTTCAAACATAGTGCTCAAACCCTTACTAGAAGGACGAAAAGAAAAATTTCCTGTAATGTCGCTTGAATAACAATAATCGGAATGAATAGTCTTAAAAGAGAAAATTTTAACAACGGCAAGAGTTATTACTTATGCCAACACCTAATGAGATTACCAGCAAAGTACTTTGCCCATGCTGCTATCTGCTGTCAAAATGCACAAGAGATTCATGGTTGAATGCACGTAACTTTTTATTTGTTTCGAAATCGTTTTGGCCGGCGTACTAAACCCACCACTTGACTTGTCTTGTTTGTCATGTAATCAACTAAAGTAGGTTCATGAAATTATTAGGTCTTCATGGAATATCACCTGCTACATGCACCCTATAAATGAGAAAGTTTGATAAAGAGGTCAGCCACATTAAATGGCAAGTTGACAATTGCAAGTTGATAAGAGGCCAGACACATTAAATGGCAAGTTGGCAAGTTGAGAATTGCAAGTAATAAAATTATATTTTTAATTGAGTGTCTTAAATTTAGTTAATTAATTAATTATTAAATTATTGATATATTATTTTTATTTTACTCTTAGATTTTTAGAATTGAATATTTATCTATTAGTAAATTGTTAATTATTAAATTGTTTTACTCTTAAATTTAGTTGATTAATTAATTATTAAATTGTTGATATAATATTTTTATGAGATTCGGTTCCTTTTTAATTTAACAAATAATATGATGTGTGTATTAATTAATTTTGATTAATTATAAATTGTTAAACATATTTAGATTAACATATAGGTAGGGCCAGTAGATTCGGTAACTCTCGTTTGAATTTTGAGTTTTGAGTGAATTTATCGGTATGCGTAAAAATTTGTGAGTTTTAAATTAAGAATAATTTTAAAATTTGATAATTTTTAAGAAATTAAATTTAAGCTAATAAGAATTTAAAAACTGTTAATGTTTGTATGTGAGTTAAAAAAATACATCATGGATTAAATATGAATTTTGTACATTGAGTGGAGGCGGGTCCCACTTGGAGGCTTCTTGGGGAAGCTTGGTGAAAACCCCAAGACCCGTTTTCTTTTTCCCTCCCAGGCAGGTCTTCTTCTTCTTCTTCTTCTTCTTTTTTTTTTTCTTTCTTCTCTCTCTCTCTCTCCATTGTTGGAGGCTTGAAGCTTCCAAGCTTCCCACCCAATTTTCTTAACCTTCGGCTTACATTTCGACGTTTCCTTAAAGACAGAATCGATCTACTTGACCATCGCAACGTTTCCAATCAAGTAGAATTTTGTTTTGGTGACCTCGGGTGATCCCGCGGGTGTCGAGTTTAGTTAAAGTTTCAAATTTTTAATCCAAATAATTAGATATCGACTAATCTTGAATAGATAATTCGGATATGTGATTAATTTCGTTTGTTTATGATAAATAAATTGAAGACCCTTTTTCTTTGAAACCCAAGCTCTATGGGTCTTGTGAATTGAGATTTGAAAGGAATGAAAGTGTATAATCTTTGTAAAAGGTTTTGGGATGAGTTTGGGATATCTCTATATAGTTTTAAGGTCATTTTTATAGCATTTTGAATATTTAAATTCATGTTCTTGAAACGTTTGGAGTGTTGGTATGTTTGGAGTCAAAAATTGCATTAGAACATGAAATTTCCGAAGTTGGCGCTAGTTAGGCGCTCAAGTGCCATCTTTCATGCATATTCTAGAGGCGAACGCTCGCGGGGCCCACAAGCGCCAGATTGTATTGAGTTGACTTCAATCAAGCATAATTTTTTCATTCGAACTCTGAATTGAGTCATTCTTGTACACAAATTGAGGTCCCAAAAGTCGTTTTTTCAATGGTTTTACTCTCGTATCAAAATTCGTTTTGAAGAAAAAGTTCTGACAAAAATAGTAAGGGTATATCTGATTTTCTTAATCGTTTTTCGCACATATTTGGACAAATTTCTTGAGAAACATTATTTTTTTTTATCACCATTGGACCTTTCATCAAGTCTCTTATTCCTTGGGCTATATATATATGGCCTCTTTACTCTCGAGCCTTGATATCTTGGGTTTTGGAGCGTAACACGGTCTCCGTTTCGAGACCCCTTTGTGACAAAATGAGAGCCTTGAGAGTCTTCCTTTTAATGGTTTAACTCTCTTTTCTAAAACTATTTTGGAGAAAATAATTTTGTGAACAAATGATGCAAAGCGGGATTTCCAAAGAGGTTTACCCTTTTGGGTTCGATTGATTATCTTAAGTTCTTGTGGGTGGGTAACGTGCCTTAGTAGGTTGGATGTGAGATGATGATAGTCTGGAGTGACTTGGGTTTTTAATTATAATTAATGGGTTGAAGATTTAGGATTCATTGGAAGTTTGGTTGGATGTAAAAGTTAGATTTCGATGGAAACCTAAGTAATTTAGAGTTTTGTTTGAAATCTTATTTGTTTTTAATATGAAGAAGTAGATCCATGTTTGGAGCTCAATTAGAGGTTTGCCTTTGAATTGAATTCGACTTAAGGGTTAGTGGTGATCCTAATCCTTACAAATTATTATCCTTTCTTATATTTGGGAAAAATATGATTGAATTGGTATTCTCGATACAAAACCTTTTTGATATAAAGGAATATTGTGAGATTCTCTATTTGCATGTTATAATTTGGATGAATTGTCATGTAGTGAATACACGAGGTATTTTTAAGGTGAAGACCGGAATAGGGGTCAAGGGACTGATACTATTATTAATTATTATAATAATTGAATTGTTGATCATGTAGCGGATACATGGGGTGTTTAGGTGAAAACTATAGTAATGGTTAAGATATCGATATTATTGATAATATGTTGTTGTTCATTTTTATAGAGATGGTTGAAGAATTAATTTGAGCGTACATTGCTCCTCGGTGAAACACCGAAAACTTGTGCAAGCAGGTGCACTACCCTTTGATTAATCTCGTAAAAGAGGACATAGATGGGATAGAGTGCCTATTCTTTAGTGAGAGACCATAAAATGGTGCATGATTGGGTTGGGTTGCCTATCCCTCGGTGAAAGACCGTCAAATAGTGTAATGTCCGTGTAATCAAATTATATAACTATATGTTGTTAGTTCATAATAGTTGTGTTGATAAATCATGAGCATGATGTTTGAGTTATTGTCAAGATAATATCTTATTATATTATTGAAGAATGTAATTGATTATGATCTACTTAGAGGTTCAATAGTGGACCGAGTATATGAGGCTTTACATGTGAATCTACGGGTTACACGTATATGATATAGTGTGTTGAGCGACGTGTGTTGGATCGATGAAGGTGAGCGTGTACCTGTCGAGTGTGTAGTCTATGTGGCATATATTAACCTTAGTATTGTAATAGTTATGAGGCATTTTGACCGTATGAGACTTTGGTTTGGGTGGTATCATGGGATTTGATAAACCCAAGAGATGAGAGTTGTGAAAGTGTGGATTGTAGAATATATTGAAAATCGGTAAAAAGGTGGACGTTCGTTGAATTGTGTGTAAATCACGAGAAGATGGATTCTTCGGAGCATTTATAGTTTGGTTGGACAGATTTTTTTCTATATCATGTATTTTTGGTTTCAAAACTCTTCTTTTTATATATCATGCTTTTACTTTTGAGTAGTCATATCTTATTGAGTCTTTGCTTACAGTGTTTGTTTAATACCGTTTCAGGTATTGGAGGAGATTCCATAGTTTGATGACTCAGAGCGGCAAGTGATTTTAATTTCTAGATATTTTGATCTATGTTATGTTAAATCTTGTTTGGAGGTTTCGAGATTTATGTTGTATTTAATGCACTTATGGTTGTAAGATTTGAAGGCCATATTCTTTATTGTTGTTTATATGAAGATTTCTTGTTGTAGAAATTCTTTAATTTTTGGTACGTGACAAATTTTTATTTTACTCTTAGATTTTTAGAATTGGATATATATCTATTATTCAATATAAAACTTTTGATTTGACATTTGTGTAGGTATTAAAAATCTAACAATTAAAATATTGAAATATCCATTTGTGTAGGTATTAAAAATCTAACAATTAAAATATTGAAATATCCTTAGCCTTTTATTTTGTTCTCTCTTCTCCATGTTTTTTTTTTGCAAAAAAGTAAATAAAAGAATATTAATTCTTATTACTTCTTCTTTTACAAATCTAACTAAAAAATATATAGTTTTTACTTTTGTTATTTTTTTTTATTTTTTACATTTATAAATTAAAAACTAATAAAACAATATTTTTAATTGAGTGCCTTATAATTGGCTAATTAATTAATTATTAAATTATTAATATTACTTTTTGTTTTACTTTTAAATTTTTAGAATTGAATATATGTATGTATAACAAGATAGAACTTTTCATGTGACATTAATGAGTGTAAAAAACTTAACCGCTGAAATGAAATAAATAATTTTATTTTTACTTTTAGTATCTTTTCTTATTTTTACATTTACAAATTAACAAATTAATAAAGTTGTATGATTAATTAAGTGTCTTAAAATTAGCTAATTAATTACTTATTAAATTATTAATAAATTAACAGATTTTATGTGATTTTTATTTGGTAATATAACGCTAGAAAGAGCCTAAAGTAATCAACGGTTTCGATTGCATTAATTTGTATTAAAAAAAGTAATTCATGCATTTCAGGTCGAAAAAAAGCGATTTGCGTAATTATGTAATCACAACAAAGTATGATCTTTTTTCTAGCGGAGATGTTTGAGTTTTTCTTGGTGCTTTTGTTATTTTAGTTTGTTGTTTCGCTTAATAGTTTTTTTAAGAATTTAACTTATTACGAGAGGTTTGAATAAGTAAAATCTATACTATATATTAGTGCAAAACGTTATTAGTTCTTTGAGCTTGAAACTCTTCATTTGAATTTTTTTGATTTTGAATTTATAAATATAAAAAAATACACATGTAAGTTATATCATTGGTCTTTTATTAATAATTGATAATATGATTAAATTGGTAACATCATTCAATTCTTTTTCATTTTATGTTTTGTTAAATCTATATTATATATTATAGCAAAATATTGTTAGTTCTTTGAAGCTTAAACTTAATTTTAATCTAATTTTTTTAGATTTTTAAATTTATTAAATATACAAATATACATGTTAAGAAATTATTAATTTTTACATTAATTATTGATTCTTTAATCACAGTGGTTAGCCTGTCTTTTAGGTTTCATTGATTAATTACTATTTACTACCTATTATTGCATTTTTTTTTGGTGAGGAAACTGAACTTTATTTGTATCATGCCCCAAACCCAGGTCACGGGAACCAACCAAGAGGAAATCTTTTGAAAATATATCGTTTTAGGCTCAAAACATCTTATTAATTAAACATAATGATCCAAGGTTTTTTAAAAAATAAGTTAATTCCTTAAAAGAAAGGTTTTTGGAACATAAAAGATGCTTACAGAGGGTTAGGAGCAAAACCAAGTTAAAATAGGAATGATTTTGAGAAAGCAAAAATGAGCAAACATAGCAGCAGTTTGGTTCGCTCGAGCAGATTGGCCACTGCTCGAGCGGTCAACTGTCAGTAAGCTTCCCCTACTTTTCTCCTCAAGCAACGCTTGAGCAGATTCCCATCCCCGCTCTAGCGCTCACATGCCATTAAGCAAACCAGCAAACCAGCAAACCATGTTTTGAATTTCAAGGTTCCAACTCAACCACAAGCCTTTGCCTTGAACAAAATACTATTTCATAAGACTCTAAACAGCATTTAAGCATAAAATTCATCTCATCATAATCATTTCAATTCCACACACTTCATTCAAATCCCATGCAAATAACATTCATCTATTAAAATCTATCATTTCCCTGAGGTTTTCCAAAACATACAACTTGGCAACCTTTAAATTTGATACCCATTATCATAAGCTTTCCCATAACCTTCTATACATCAACAATTACAAATCTTGTTTAATCTCAAAGAACAAATTTCTTTACATTTCACAAAAACATTTGATTTACATAGATCAAATAAAAAACATAGGCATCCATCATTTCTTCTTCAAAATTCAAGTTTTTCTTTATGCCTTATCTTGACAACCCGTGCCTATAAAACATAAATTCAACAAACACAAGTTAAAGTTCGTAGGATAAAAACTAATTAAAGTGCAATGCATGACTTGTGAGGGGTCAAGTGAATGTGATCATACAATACGATTTTATCTTTTCCATAACTGATTAGAAATTCACATACACACACACTTACACATTGATTCACTTTTGTTCCTTCCTTTCAAAATCATTAACTTCTCTTTCACTTCTACTTTTCTTTGTTCTCAATGTCATTTCTATTTACTCATTAACCTGATACCGAACCGACACCACGACAATCATAGTCGTGAAACCAGATCTCAAATTTTTGGGGGTTAATCCGATGGAAACGACACCCAATTTGCACAAGTTTTCAATCTTTTAACGCAGAGTTATTCAAGCCCAACTTAATCGTATCCATCAACCGTCAGTTCCATATCCATTAACATTTCTATTTTCATTAATTAACCCGAGAGTCCAACCAAACACCGGTTCCTCTCCCAATCACAATTACACACATAATTCATTTTACGATCAATAAGCCAATTTCACAATATCGTACTGCTTATTGATATTAAACTAAATTCACAATTGAGCCTTTGAATCTATTTTCAACTTTTTATACTTCAACATTCATTTCAATAAACTCATGCCATTTTACTAATCAATTCCGCATACAATTTCTCAATTTAGCAAGAATTCCACAATTCTCCCATGTTCTCCAATTATACCATTAACTTAATTAACCAAGTTCAAATTATTACATTTGTTGGCCTCAATCAATGCTTTAGCAATTCGATTATATTACATCATTTATACCCTTGAACACACCACCCGTTCATGGATTAAATCCAAGTTCCATAACTTTAACTTTTTGAAAATATTGGGGTTTTGAGGATTGAATACCAAATTCAACATCACATAAAGATTTAAAGCATTCATTATCCATTTTGTGTTCAAACTTTTCAATAGAGGTCATAAATTCCATATAATCAACTACCTATGTTAAAAAACATAAACACATTCTCAATCTTTCAATTAACTTTGGGGTTTTCTTGAAATCTCATTAGGTTTCATGAAAATCAACACAAATTCATGTAATTCAGCCCAATTAGTCTAAATCCTATCTCGAATAGCTCCAATGCCTTGAGATTCCACCAATTTTCCCCTCCTAGGGTTTTGGCGACTTGGGATCTTGCTCCCTAACTCTTCTAATTGCTCCTCTTGTGGATTAGAGGGGGACGCTTAACTTTTTATTTCTCTCTCCCTTTCTCAAAGTCTCTAGAATATTGCTTAGGCTTTGTTTGTTTGGCTTCCCAATTCCTTAGCTTTCAATACTTGTTATATAAGCTTCCAATTATTGATTTAAATTAATTTGATCTTTCCCTCTATTTTTTTAATTACAAAATTAATTACGAACTAATATCCTGGTGTCTTAACTTATACCGACCGCACACAACGTGCCAAGATTATCATTCAAAGTCATTCCTAACAATTCAATTATATTAAAATAATTAATTAAAAAATAAAAACATACCGAGTCTCAACAATTTGGTGCTTAGAAAGTGTATTAAATAAGAATGGGATAGCGCAATCTTTACAATGATCTTTCTAGCAAGTCGGTTTAGTGGATCTCATGCCATATTTGGCCAAAATGTGGCCACATGCATCCATTTCCCTAGTGACTGATAAGGTTACGTTATGCAGAAGGGAAGGTGGCCTGAAGAGTTCTACATTCCAAGAAGATATTTTCCGTGGAGCTAGGTAAGGTTGTCTTCTCTGTTTTTTACTACATTGACAACTGTGGTTAACTCGTTTTCCACCAAAATATTTTGTATAAGCAAAACTGTTAGCCAAAATCAATCCTTTGAGCATAACCAGTGCCTTAGCTTCTTCAGGGGATACTAAAACCAGGTATGCCCTGTGTAAATGAATGCAACTAAGAAATTGCCATTCCAATCTATGTTTTGTTTTTAAATATTTTTCTTTTTGATTACTCTTGACAAAAAAAAATGTATAAATACAAAAAAAAAAAAAACTTTAAAGATAGTGATATTTAAAAACATTAATAAAAAATAAAACAAGTAAAAAAAAAAATAAAATAGTACTATTTAAAAACATTTTTTTTAATACAAAAGTTATAAGGTCCCACACTATTTAATCACAACCAAATCAAACATACTCCATCATTTAATCATACCCAAATCAAATATAAAAAATACTAATCCTATGTAATTTAATTGACATTCCACTTCTAGCTTTTTTATAATCAATTTATTTTTCAAAAGAACATCCTTTTCTTCTTATTTTTCTTTTTACTTTTTTTTATGAGCTTTTCAATGTTCGTATTTTTTTAGAAAAAACAATGGAAGCCAACAGAATCTTGCTTTTTTCATTGTGCAAGGAACCAATTTAGCTAAGCAACTTTGCATAGCTAACAGGTTTCTACTTTTTCTTTTTTGTTTTTTTCCATTTTTTTAATTTTGAGGACATTTGGGTATGGATCTTTGTTTTGTGTTGGGCGAGATAAATAATTTGAGCCACTTTCTTTCCTTTTCATATTTACAAGTACAATAATATCTATTTAAATAGAAACATATTTGCATTTGTTTGTATCCTATTTAGAATAAATTATTTTAATTTGTCTACCAACTGTAATTGACTACGAACCCGTCTTGACAATATACTATACCATTAAAAAAATTAATATCTCAACTAATATTATTAATCTTCTTTGACTAACATAAGCAACTTGTTATATCTCGTGTTTTTAGATAACACAACTTGCTTTGTCTTGTTTCTCCAGTCATTGCATCTCTCTTGAAACTTCTCTCTTGAAACTATATTTTAACATATTGGTAAGTTTATAACAATTATTCAAATCGTTTATATTATAAATCTTGTATAATAAATTATTTATGCAAAAAATCGAAACCAATTGACAATAAAAAGGTACGAACTTCAAACCAAGTACAATGAATTAACTATTAAGTGAGATTTAGGAATGAGAAAAGAACTTGGTACCAACTAGAGTTATTATTATTGTTTGCATTCGGCGGGTTTGATTTAAAAGATGAAATGAGAGAAAAGATAGGCTGTCCATTTGTGGCTGATGGTTATTTGCAAGGCCAGTGAATTGGGACAGATGGATTTGAATGCACATCGAATTTTTTTTGGAAGGTTTGTGTAACAATTAAGTGGATCCCTAATCAATGCGGTTTAAAAATTTAAGTTTAAATTATTAATAATAATTCACAATTTTATATATATATTAAACATAATTTTTATATCAAACCGACATAAAATGGAGTATCTCTGCACCTATTTTTAACTCTTTTTGTTTGGTAAAAGCAAGACCACAAAAATGTTAGTTTTATAACAGAGTTGATATTGAAAACGCATTTGCATGTTAGGAAATCCAATTTACAGGCATATTAGTCTATTTCTACAAGTGCGTGCCCTAATGGCTAATGGTATCGTCTATTTGTACGCAATCCAAGACACGTGGTAGCTACCCATTTGCCCATTTGTTGGGAATCGAAGTTCACAGTCCACAAGCCCGCCAAAAATTGCCGCTGCCCTCCGATAGCGCGTGTTGTTGACTTCACTGCCCACTCAATGGCTCAATTCTTGCAAGTTGCAAATTGCAATTCGCAAACTACCCTTCTTTTTACATTGGGGTTTAGATCTAACAACTGAAAACCCCAAAATTCAACTCTTCCAGAGAGAGAGAGAGAGAGCATAGCCACAAATCCCTCGCTTATCCACGATGAAACTCAGGCAAAAACAACAGTTTGAATGAATTCTCGGCCGAAGATCTCAATGGTGAAAGTTCAGGCGATTACCCACTTGATTAATCCTACAAAGTAGGTATATTTTTCTTTTGAATAGATTCCTTTTTTGATGATTTGTAGTTGGTTTTGATGATTGATGTATATAATATGAAGATTGTATCTTTTTTTTGGGGTAATTAAAGATTGTATCTTTTATCTTCACACCTGGTATATGTTTGATGTTTAGACCAAACCAAAATCTTTGAATCGTTCTTCCATTCTGCCTGGTGGGTCAGACTTGAACAATCTATCTCGTCTGTGTTGATGGGCGAAGAGGGAATGGTTAGTGATGTCAAGAACACTACAACAAAGTCTAGCCCCAAACTCAAACTGCTGCCTCTTATTGCTTTGATTTTTTATGAGGTGTCTGGTGGTCCGTTTGGTGTGGAAGATTCAGTAAGGGCTGGGGGTGGCCCCCTGCTATCCTTGCTTGGCTTCTTGATATTCCCCTTGTTTTGGAGCATCCCAGAAGCTCTGGTGACCGCTGAGCTTGCCACCAGCTTCCCTGAAAATGGTGGTTATGTTGTTTGGATATCAGCTGCTTTTGGGCCTTTTTGGGGATTCCAAGAAGGTTTCTGGAAGTGGTTTAGTGGGGCTATGGACAATGCCCTCTACCCCGTGTTGTTTCTTGATTATTTGAAGCATTCGTTTCCGATCTTTAATCAATTGGCTGCCCGAATCCCAGCTCTTTTAGGAATCACCGTTTCTTTGACTTATTTGAATTATCGGGGCCTGCACATTGTTGGGTTTTCTGCAGTTTTCCTTGCTGTTTTCTCACTTTTCCCGTTTGTTGTTATGAGTATTCTATCAATTCCTCAAATTAGGCCTCGGCGTTGGCTAGTTGTAGATTTTAGGAAGGTGGAATGGAGAGGATACTTCAATAGCATGTTTTGGAACTTGAATTACTGGGATAAAGCAAGTACACTGGCTGGGGAGATCGAAGACCCGAGTCATACATTTCCAAAGGCTCTTCTTGGGGCTGTAGTTTTGGTGGTTGCTACATACCTGATTCCACTTCTTGCGGGTACAGGAGCTTTGAGTTTTAACCCTAGTGAGTGGAGTGATGGGTATTTTGCGGAAGTTGGGATGTTGATAGGAGGGGCTTGGCTCAAATGGTGGATCCAAGCAGCTGCAGCCATGTCGAACCTGGGATTGTTTGAGGCAGAAATGAGCAGTGATGCTTTTCAACTTCTGGGGATGAGTGAGATGGGAATGCTTCCAGCTATATTTGCTTCAAGGTCAGTCACAAAATAACTGGTTTCACTTTACTACAAGTTGATTCCTTTGAAATGATTTCATATTTATCCATTTTTCAAGCCTGTATTGTGATTCCTCCAGATTACAAACATTTTCAACATCCAAGATCGGTTTTATCTTGTTGAATTTCACAGCATTCGAGTTTCTTTGAAGAACCATAAGAACATTAGAAATTGGTTTAACATTAATTAGAATCTTATGTAACAATAGACGGCAGAGATTAGAAGTGTAGAAGGTTGCTATGCAAAATTGATCAGTAGCCTTCTTCAGCTGCGCTGTATCAGAAGAAAAATGAATAAATAGGTGGACCATGATTTCAGTAACACATTCATGGAATGAGAATACTGTTCTCTTGTTATGGAAATCCCTTTAAATTGAGATGTGTGACTGCTTCCATTTGCATCTTTCAGCTTTAAATTACATCCTTTTATTATAATGAGACACTGATCAGATATGGTAATCCAGGAGTTCATGACAGTAGAACGGCACTTGCACAAGTAGTTGCTAGAAATTAGCTGTGTCCAATATCCCCTTCTCCTCAATTCAGGACCAATACAGTGGGGGCACAATTTCAAGCACAATGAGAATTTCCTTTTTCTCAATCAAACACAACCAGAACTTTTATTTCATAATAAATAAATACAAAAATTTAGACATTTATTAGTAAGTACAAAAATTTGTAATGTGTACTTTTACCAAGTGTCTAAAACTTACGACATTTACAATTACTTAAAAAGTATACTTTTCCAATTAATCATGACGGTTTTATTTGAGTTCATAAAACAAAGAAAGCCAGACGAAGAAAGAGAAAATGAAACTGAAAAATGGGAAGTCAATTTCCCTCTTATTAAGAGGTATAATGTAATTTTATAAGGTCAAAAGTAAAATAATAGAAGACAAATACGAATATAAGCATATGAGAGATTTTTTTACATTTTTCATAGAGTATAAATAAAATAATAGAAAAAATATAAAAATATAAAAGTACTAAATGTTTTTCCATTTTTAGTGGGGACATAGTCCCTAACTAGTGCTATGTTGTCTCTTTTTTTCGATTAATAGGAAAGTTAGAAACAACAAAAGAGATTAGAGCCTCTCAAAAGTTACACTCGCAGCGTCTGTACCAAAAAGATGTGCAATCAAGGGAGGGGGGCTATACATAGAAATAAATGGGTCCCTCTTAATCTGCACCGATATTTGCTTGGCCATCCGCAACTGTGTTTCTTTTTCGGCAAATGTGTGCAATAGTGCTATAGATGTCTGTCATCAATTTGCGGCAATCCTCAACAAGAGCTTTCTATGGGCAATGGTCATGTCTCTATTTTTAATCATTTGCACAGCAACAAGGCAATCAGTTTCAATATCGAAGTCGTGGAGACCTTCACTCCTTGCCTCCTTTAAGCATTGAAAGTACCCCATAGCTTCGCTTCAAGGCTTCCATAGTTATGTAGACGTCCATAGTATCCAGTGATCCATTGGCTGTTAGCATCCCTGCAAACCCCACCAAAATTAGCAATTCTTGATTGCCTCAAAAGCATCCATCTGTATTAAGTTTCAGGTGACTTGCAAGTTGCAAGAGAGAAAGTCCAGTGAATTAGTCGGGGGACTTTAACTGAGGGAAGGGATTTATCCCCAAAAGCTATAGTGATTTCCCCTGCGTAGATGAAAATATTTCTCAAGATCCGAGATGAATCCCAGGCTCCCAGCAAATGTCATCATATTTTTTTTTATTTCTAGCAGTCCAAAGATTCCATAAGATTACAACAAACAGAATGTTCCCTGAAGCACTACAAAAAGAAATTTTAGAATATTTCATATTATTAATAAATCAATCCTGCCATAAGACATTTGTATCCAAGTGGTGATCCTGCAAAAATGAGAAGTTAGTTCAGATATTATGACTAAAGCTGCAAAAATGAAAAAGATTGTTAATATCCTTAACAGGATTCCCACGTCTGGGACAATATGGGTTACTAGTAGGCCCTCTAATTAGCCTATGGTGGTTATTAAGGATATTACCATGTAAGCGAATCTAAATAAAGCCTTTAATTTTTTGAGGGAGACAAGGTTCCAAAGCCACCTCCAGTTCTCAGAAGAGTCGTCTGCATTTTCAATAAAGTTATTGGCCAACTTCTTTAAAATTTTGATTAAAAAAATTTACTTTTTTGTTTTCTCATGATGGGAGGAATATAGAAAGTATACTCATTTAGGTTAATGCTGAAAAAAGTTCACTAAAGACGAAAAAAACTGCAGAAAAAAAGCTAGTCTAAACACAACGTGGTGAAAAAAGCCGTACGCGATATCACGTGATACTCTCGGCAATATAAATGATTGCAACCTACAAAATGTGGGTCACTCTTGTCTCCTAAACACCAAATAAATGTAAGTTATCATGTTTCTACTGTAAAATTTGTTATCACTATATTAGATGTTTAGGAGCACCGAATAATTACTCTTAAGGAGAGAGATATATGTTAAACCCGTGAGCTTTTTGTGGCCCATTAGTCTTATGTTTTTGCATATTTTAATTTTATTTGGATTCCATAATTATTGATAAGTCAATTATAGGTATGGTTCATCTAATCTAATAGAGTTTAAGTTGGGAAAGAACTCTTTTAAGATAAGAAAAAAACCGTTGATGGATAAGAATCCTTCTAAGAGTTATCATATGGGTCTTCTTCTTTCCTCTATAGAAAATAAAATAACCATCACTTATAGATATTAGTTTTCCATCAATTAGAATATACGGTTATTCTGAAAGGTGAGACAAAACGAAGAAGGTGAGGTAAGAATTAAGGATTTTAAGTAAGGATTTATTTGCTCAATTAATCAAATACCAATGGCCACCAAAGGAACATTATTAAATGCTTAATCTTTTCTTGAGATGTATTAGATTCAAGATCCTGTATGTTAAATATTCCGCATAATATTATTATAAAAAAGAATAGATTTTTTCCAACAGTTGGCATTAAAGTATGGTTTTTGAATAAATGCATATTAGAATAAAATAATAATTCACATACTATTTTTCCATGGGAATACGTGTCCACACGGCTATCAATTAATACAGTGCTTGGATGGCTTCAATTTTTACTATTATGAAGCAATATTAAGTTTCGTTCCTTACATGATATACAGGACATTATTGAATGTGAAAAGTTGTTATATCTTCATTCTATGAGATGTTGGCTTATAAAGGAACGGTTGCCAGGTGGTTTTTTGACGAGAAGCCTCTAATGGTGGTAAATTGATTTTAAGGAATTATATATATATAAACATTGTTTCGTACGCACGCATGAACCATAAGCAACGAGGTTCTATTTTTATGGATTGAAACAGTATGTTGTTAGCTTTAAGAAATATATTTATATTAAATATTTTATCTTCTTGAGCAACAATAGTCACATGGTTTTTGTCTCTTTTTTTTTTGTTGGGTCCAATAAATGAATATTTTAAACCAATCCACCTGCAAGAAACTTTTGTTTCCTATAACTGGTTTTTGGATCTCTTTATGGATTATCTTGGCGTTTAAAGTATCGATTACTATATATATACATATATGGTTTATATATATGGCCTATATATATATATACTAGTGTTGCTTCCCATGCTTCGCATGGATAAGTTGTGTCCACTTATTGCTAATTAATTTGTGCTATCAAGGGTAAAATAAGGACTTAATTGAATATTCTGTAGTAAGTGTTGCACCTCAATTATCTGAGGTTGTAAATGGGGGAAGGATAAAAACTAAATTTGAAAACAAAAAAGTTTACCTCGAAATTCTAAGCAATATGTTTGGACTAAAAAGCCCAATGGCTTTTTTCAGAGCTTTTTTTCGTTTTTTTTGAACTTTTTTTATATTTTGGTTTTAATTTTTTACTTTTTTGGTTCCTTGTGATGAAAGAATTTTGAGAATTTTGCCCGTTAGGGCCAAATTTGAATTTTTTTTACTAAAAACGAAAAACTTAAAGAAAAAAGGCCAAAAAGCCTGCTTAAGTTGGCTTTTTTCATCTTATATGAACTTTTTTAAGGTTTTGATTAAAGAAATTTTACTTTTCTGTTTTCTCATGACGGGAGAAATGTAGAAAATACACTCATTTGGGTTAATGCTGCAAAAAGGTTCATTAAAGATGAAAGAAGGGGGCCCAGAAGATAACTCTTAGAAGAATTCCTATCCATCAATGGTTTTTTGTTGTCTTAAAAGAATTTTTTCCTAACTTAAACTTTATTAGAGTAGATGAACCATATCTATAATTGGTTTATTAATAATTGTGAAATCCAAATGAAATTAAAATATATAAAAACGTGAGGCTAATGGGCCACAAAAAGCCCACGGGTTTAACATATATATATATATATATATATCCTTAAGAGTAATTATTCGGTGCTCCTGGACATCTAATATGGAGACGACAAACTTTACGGTAGGAACATGATAACTTACATTTGTTGAGTCGTTAGAACACAAAGAGTGACCTACATTTTGTAAGTTGCGATCATTTATATTGCCGAGAGTATCACGTGACATCGCGTAGGACTTTTTTCATCACATGTTTAGACTAGCATTTTTTATGGCTTTTTTCGTCTTTAGTGAACTTTTTTTAGTATTAACCCAAATGAGCGTACTTTCTAGATTTCTTCCGTCACGAGGAAACAAAGAAGTAAATTTTTTTGATCGAAACCTTAAAGAAGTTAATATAAGACGAAAAAGCCAACTTAAGCAGGCTTTTGGGCCCTTTTTTGTAGTTTTTCGTCTTTAGTAAATTATTTTTCTAAATTTAGCCATAACGGGCATAATTTTCAAAATCAACTCATCACAAGGAATCAAAAAAGTAAAAAATTTAAACCAAAATATAAAAAAAGTTCAAAAAAGACGAAAAAAAGCTCCGAAAAAAGTCAATAGGCTTTTTAGTCCAAACATAGCGCTTCGAATTTCGAGGTAAACTTTCTTGTTTCCAAATTTAGTTTTTATCCTTCCTCCATTTACAACCTCAGATAATTGAGGTGCTACACTTACTACAGAATAGGCAATCAAGTCCGTACTTTACCCTTGATAGCACAAATTAATTAGCAATTAGGGGTCACTGGCCACAACTTATCCATGCGAAGCATGGGAAGCAACACTATATATATGTATATAGTAATCGATACTTTAAACGCCAAGATAATCCACAAAGAGATCAAAAAACAGGTTATCGGAAACAAAAGTTTCTTGCAGATGGATTGGTTTAAAGTATTCATCTATTGGACCCAACAAAAAAAAGAGACAAAAACCATGTGACTATTGTTGCTCAAGAAGGTAAAATATTTAATATAAATATATTTCTTAAAGCTAACAACAATATACTGTTCTAATCCATAAAAATAGAACCTCGTTGCTTATGGTTCATGCATCTGTACGAAATAATATGTTTTATATATATATATATATATATATATATATA
>JAOTRH010000020.1:2381157-2406764 GCA_034768845.1 Heliamphora exappendiculata | reverse complement strand
GAGGAGATCAAGTTCAATGGCCTTAGAAGAAGAAGGACCAGCAGATGTGGGGGTTCTCTCATGCACATCAGAGGCTTTAGGCCTTGGGGGAGGATTAAGACTAAGGTATGGGCCAAAGAGTTTTAGGTCCCGTGGGCCAAACAAGATAGGATCAGAGGCCTTTTTGGTTATTGTTATGGGTTTCTTGGGCCTACGAGATACACGCATCTACTGCCCAAATCCATTGGGCTGATTATGGGTTCTGGATGGCTGGGTAATAGGCCCTGACCCGCATCTTCAACAAAATGCTGATTAGGGTTCAAAGTAGCCATTACCGGAGATGGTGTTGGTGGCTTCCAGAGCTCCGAGCAACTCTCAATTCGATGACCAACTTTATTGCAATTAAAGCAAAATCCATGTAAATGTCCATATTCAATATTGAATTTCTTGCCTTCAATGGCAAATGAGGGGAGAAGAGGTTTTTTAAGATCTAATTCCACACAAACTTTAACATACCTACCTTTTCTTGCAGTGATGGTTGTGAGATCCACCTTGAGTGGCTTTCCTAGACTTTAGCAATGGTGAATAGGATTCTTTCATCACAGTATTAGATGGGAAGTCGAGGGAATCTCACCCAAACCGCTGTAGTGCCCTCCTCAACTTCCTCTAGCTTGAAATTAGGTTCCCATTTCCTCACTGTGAAGTAGTGATCAAAGATGATCCAAGGTCCTCCCAATCCCAGGTCAATAAACTCACAATCTCCTTGGAGGCCCCAGATTTGACTGGTTTTGGCGACGAGGACTTTGTAGCCAATGGATTTCCAAGCAATTTCGCAATTAGGTCGTCCTTCCATTGGTTCCTAGCTCTTCTGATGAGTCGCTTAGGTATGACCACAACTGGGGCTCCATCGAGCTCCTTTGCAGTCTCTGTATTGTTCATCTTCATATCATCGTCGAAGTCTGATGAATCACCCAGCAAATCATCATTAGAAATTTCTTCGACATCGCTATTGAAGGCCTTGTCTCTAATCTTGGGTTGCAAGAGAGCATCTTTGAAAGATTTTTGCTTTTCGATCTGTTACAGGGTTGGTTCGCACATCGGCTCGTCTTGCCCTAGATTATTCGTATTCAGCTTGAGCTGTGATTGATCTTGTTTTACTGATGAAATTTGTTACCCCGTATCATCAATTGTTTCCCCCAAATCAGATCTCAGAGGTTCGCCATTAGCTTTAACGATTTCAGAGAGAAAAGCTCTCGCCATTTCAACCTCAACAATTTACTCTCTTTCACCGATGCCCACTATCAAAACTAACCTCTGAATGCCGTGGGACCACTGCACCTTTCAAATTCTCTCTCTCTTCCTCTATGTTATTTCTACTCATGAATAATGTATGCCAAAAATATAAGAGTAATAGTGGAATTTTAAGTATTTCAGTGGGCCGTGGAGCACAGGTCCTAACTGAGCCTTAATTGGCTCTGCCTCCAACAATAATCCACAATGCCACACAAAAAAATTACATAAAAACAAGAAAGTCGTACACAATTTCATTTTCTTGAAGATCACATGGTCAGTGTTGTTTGAAGAAAAAATTATCTGAAACTTATGTAAACAACACGCTATGTTACATGGACTATTTTAAATGTATGAAGTATCCTTGTCAGACATTCGACACTTAGTTAAGAGTATAAGATATGTGTTCGACATCTTTAGTTGGACATTCACGTAAGAAACATTGAGTTCACTATAGAACTATGCACAAACTCTCATATTATCCATGAAATGCTCTATGAAATTTTGTAAGCACCATTTACCCTAGAAAATAAAAAAATATATTAAAAATATAAATATTTTGCCGTGTTCAAGTATCCATGACATAAGAATTAGATGAATCTCATATAACATAGGCAGAGATAAATTTGCAATAAAAGCCCAAATAGAAGTATTCTTCCATGTGTTTGCTCTCTACCATAGTTTGATATCTCAAATAATTAGTCTGGAGAAGTTGTTGGGAGTTGAAGGTTTTTAATTTTAATGTTCTGAGAAATTATGTAACCGATTGTTCTGATGCTCTTTGTAGATCAAAATATGGAACACCCACTGTGAGCATATTGTGCTCTGCAGCTGGTGTGATCTTCTTGTCATGGATGAGTTTCCAAGAAATCTTGGAATTTCTAAACTTCCTCTATGCCATTGGAATGCTTTATGAGTTTGCGGCATTTATAAAATTGAGGATAAAGAAGCCAGATCTGCATAGACCATACAGAGTACCGTTACAAACATTTGGTGCAGCCGTGCTTTGCCTGCCTCCTGCACTATTGCTTGTTCTTGTGATGTGTTTGGCATCTGCAAAGACATATTTAGTTAGCGCTGTAGTTATTGTTATCGGGATGTTTTTGTACCCTGCTGTGATTTATGCTAAGAATAGAAAATGGACACAATTCAATATGGAGGGACCGGCACATCCTCGTGAAGATGATATTGAAGATCATTCATCTGGGTCAGAACAGCACCAAATAATTGCTGATGAAGCTTCGGTTAGCCTTCTTTCAGCCTTACCATCTTTCAAGACAGAAGCAGTCTCTGAAATCTCATCTGAAGTTCTAAAATTGGAGTAGAAGTTCTAGATACTTGCATGTAATTCTATGATCACAATATACAGACTATTGTTTACCGGACTCTTCTTGTACAACACCATGGATTGAACTTATTAAATCACAAAAAGCTGTCAACAATGAACTCCTGGAAACTTTGTAATTGATCATAGCTGTAAAAGATGTGGTAGCATGTAATACGCACACACACAATGAAATATATAAGTAACTCTCTAGTCCCTATTATGATATTTGGGCCGTGCAGTAAGTCTTCAATGGAAGTTGTGAACCATCCACACACACACCCCGAAATATATAACTTGACGAAATGTAAAAGTAACTTAAAAGGAAGTTGATATCAAATTATAATCTTGGTTTACATGGCAGCAAGGTCATGGCGGGCTGTGCAGCAAGTCTTCAATGGAAGTTGTGAACCATCTCACGTGAGTTGTTACGGGTGAAATCAAATTATAATCCTGGTTTACATGGCAGCAAGGTCATGGCCATCGAATAGTGTTCCTAAACTGTGCACAAAGGCACAACAAGGATGTTGTACTCAAGGTAGTGGAGATTGTAACATCCTAGTTAACAATCACACATCAAATAGAAGATTAGGTGGCATGTGATATATGTACGAGTAAGATGAGATGCCTAAGTAACTTTCTTCTATAGTTTTTAGGCCGTGCAGTGAGTCGTCTTGAATCATTTTGGATGCAAATCGTCACAATAGAATGATATAGTTCTTTGTTTTACCATTTTATGTGGAAATGCCACAACTGAGACATCAGGGGGGAAGATAAATCGTCTTGTGCATGAAACTTCACATATTAATTTGATAATCTTGATTAAATGGATGATCTGTTCTAATGCCATGTTAACAACAGGTGCTTAAGAACAAAATATCTCAAACATTTGGGAAGAGAATATTGGTTCAGAAGATGAATTACATTCCAACTGTGACTGCTCTTCCTGCAGCTATTCTTGCCTTTCTGGTAGCTCTCTATTAGGTAGGTAGGTAGGTTGTTTATACTGGTTTTTGATTCTCCAATTGATTTCATCATTTTGAAACTTAAATTTATTACAAACAAGTATGTCAGATAAGTATTTTTTTTTTATTGTAGGAATTAATTGAAGTACACATAAGCTGGCTCGAATATCCTAAGATATCATAAAAAAATATTTTTCTATAAAACAAAAAACTAGATTCATCTGTTTGGATGTTAACGTGCTTCTGTGGCAATTTTACAAGCACTTGGAACGCATGTGTTGTACCTACTTTTCAGACAAACTTATGTGGCGTTTTTCATAAATCTCACATGATGTATATTCTGCAATGCATACATCCGAAAGTAACACCTTTTCACAACAAAAAAGGCTATTTAATAAAACTATCCAAACTTGATTTGATATTCTAAAATAGTTGGAGGCCTGATTTGGGAAAATGCTTTATTAATTTAGTTCATTTTTTTGTTTATTTATTTTTTATTATCTAGTTAATTTTTTTACTTTCAAAATTATATTGTCGATACAATTGAAAAAATAAGAAATTTTGATCAAAAAATTAATATTTAAAAAATAAATAAAAATAAGTCAAAATAAATTATTATTTTTATCTAGGCAAACTAAAAAGATTTAAAAAAATAGTAAAAACAATTAATATTCTTAACTACTGAATTTTCCCTTGATAGTGACACAATTGTTACATGTTGTGATGTTGATTACTCCGCATAAATGCATGACAATTGTGTCAATATCAAGTCGAAATTCAATTTAAATATCATTTTCTTTTGGCTTTGTTAATTTATTGAACTTCGACTGATTTAGGTTAGAAACGTTAACTACATTTTTTCCCCATTATTTTGATGAAAAATATTTTTATTAAAAAAATATTTTTTAAAAAATATTATTTTTTTGTATTTAGTTGCGACCTTAAAAAATAATAGTGTTAGTGGATATGATAGTTTTAGAATTTGTGACAATGGCAGTGATGCTGACAGTAAACTCGAACCTCTAGGACCTTAGGACCTCAAGAATTCCAAATCTTAGGAATCCTGGAACCTCGGGACCCTTGGGCTCTTGAACCCTGAGGACCTCGAACCCCTAAACCATGGAGACTTTCAAGACTCTCGGAACCTTGGGGCCCCAGACTCTCAGTGCCTTGGAACTCCGAACCTCCGAACTCTAGAGACCCCAAACTCCCCGGACCTTGTATCAGGGTTGTATACTAAAAATTATGTGTTTTATTATTTTTAGTATTTAATTTTATTCATTAATAAAATTATTTTTTCATTTTATGAGAATTTTAATGAGCAATTTATGTGATTTCATTATTTATTTAATGTTATGCATGTGTATCTTTTATTCTGTACAGTATTTAATCTAATGCGTAGAGTTTGACTTACATACGAAAGACCACATTATCGGTTCTTGCAGAATATAAGTTTTCGGTTCATGACTTAGATGGAATTGGGCACACCATCGGTATGGCTGTAGCGCAGAATTTTAGTAGACCTGCTTTGATTACGGAGAACATATAATAATTTTGTCTATTGTTTCGATTCGCTTTGCTAGTACACTTCGTATGTATTGAATAAGACTACGCTGGGGTAATTAATTTTATACTGATTATATAAATTAATTTACACCCGGTGGTTATTATGAGTGCTTATACTCTTAATCCCGAAATAATTAATTATTTACGTATATTTAATATTTGTTACTTTGATTCATTAAAAGGTGCAATCTTTTACGGGTCTATAGTTCCAGCGAGTTGGATATCTATATTAATTATATCAACATCTCAAAAGATCAGAATTGACTATACCCCATTAAGAAAATTTATAAGTTTTGACCAAACTAAACCTTGTAAATGAATTTAATTATCCGGCAGTTAAATAAGTTAAGTGGAAAGCCTTAAGGAATTTATTTAAGAAGCCGATTAAATATAATTGTCAATAATTTAATTTAATCGGCGGGTATCGAAAATCTTAACGTGAGGAGAATAAATAAGTATTTAATAACATAAGCTCGAATATTCAGTTTTGAGAATACGGTTGGGAATGCAATTATAATTTTTTAGTGGAATAAATTATAATTAATATTTTATGAAATTATTTCTGAGTTGAAATGAGTTTTCATAATTATATTAAGAGCTCAAATCATATTTACTCCACAGTTTTCCTGTAACCCTATATATATGCAGTTATGTAAACCCTAGCCCACAATTTATCTCTATAGTTAGGGTTTCCACGAATCCTATAATTAGCTAGTTAGGATTTGAAAAAACACGAGAATCGTAACTCACACTACGTCGTATCACACTACGTCGTATCTCTTACATTCAGGAATATAGCAGAAGACTTGAATTTGCAGGTTTAACTTGAAATCTACATATTTTTTACTTTTTATGGCAAAAAAATATTTTTCATCCTCACAATCGGATTACTATTACCACCACCAGTACTACCATTCTACTACTAGTACCATCAGTCTAGAATTCAGAGAGTCGATGGTATAGGGTTAAGAAATTCGGGTTCCTAAGATCTTGGGAGTTTAGGGTCCCCGAGGTATGAAGGTTCGAGGTCTCAGGGTCCTAGGGGTTTAAAGGTTCGAGGTCTCGGGATTCGAGTTCTAAGGGTCTTAGGAATCTGGGGTCCTGAGAGTCCCATGGTCCTGCGGGTGTAGGGTCTCAGGTTCTCGATGGTCTGGGGTCCCAAGGGTCTAGGGTCTTGGAGGTTCGAGGTCGCAATGTCCCGGGGTCCAAAAGTCATTGCCGCCATCGCCGCCGCTATTTTTACCAATTCTAAGACTACCACATCCATTAGCACCTTTAGTCACAACCAAACATACAAAATAATATTTTTTAAAAATATTTTTCCAATAAAAATATTTTTTGTCGAAACAAACGGAGACCAAAATCAACTTATTTTTTATTAACTTGAAAAATATTTTTTGTTGACTTTTAATTTCTGTCATACCAAATACTAAAAAATATAAAAAATATTTTCTGTCATAGGTTGAGCAAAATGAAACTTTAATGTTGTATTTGGCAATTTAATTTTAAGTTAACTTTTTTTTCTAGCTTAAATTTTTCAAAGTAAAAAAAACCTTAGTTATCCATAACTTTAAGCACTCTTTAAGGGCTATGTCTTTAAAGCCAAAACGAGGCTCAGACTTTTTAACCAAAAATAATAAAATAATTACGATTCTTTTCTTAAAAGCCAAAAAATGAAGTAAAATATCTAAAAGAACAACCAAAATTTGAGACGTTTTCCTTTTGTTTTTTTTTTTTTCCAATAATATTTCATCTCAAATTTTATTTTATCATTTTATGTGACGATTACATTGGTTTCATATATACCTGCCATATCGTTATAAAAATATTTACTATGTTTTTTTAAGCTTTTTTTTTCAAAAGCTTTCACACATCCCAAATGTTTTTTTTAAGATGGAATAACTATAATATCTTAAAATAAAAATTAATTCTACTAAAAAAAATATTAAATATTTTAATAAAAAAACAAAAAAATAAAAAATTACTCCGAATAAATTATTTCAAACAATTTAAATTTTTTTTCTTCTCCAAAAGAATTAAAACTCTTAGAACACCTATATTAAAACTATTGAAATTAACTAATCAAATCACGGCCATAGTTGTTTACCTCGTAACTTTTAATTCAACACTTTATCAATACAAATCAAATTAACTAGTCAAATCACTTGTAACCCTAAAATTATCTAAAATGATCCAAACCATTGAATTGTTTTAAACAACGTGTCACAATTTAAGAGTCAAACAACTAAATATTATTCACTTACGAACAACATTGAATCACCTTCTATAATTCCTTCGCGTTGTCATTCACCATTTTGGCTAGCCAAATTAGTTAGTCAAAACCAAAATGACAAGGTGCTAGTGAGTTTGGTAAAAAAAGTGTTTTTGCTTATTGACTTATTAAAATAGCAAAAATGTAGTGATACCAAATCTGACGTAGATGCTCTTAAAAATTATATTTTTAAACATTTTAAACATGAGCTAAATATTTTTTTTTCAATGCAATGTAACAAATCCTATAATAAATGAAAGTTGATAAAATAAGATCCAACCCTGGTTTATAATAATAGTCTATTTATTTATTTTGTTATTTATTTTCGTTTTCAATTTTCATAACTTTTTATTTTTAAATTAATTTCTGTTATTTTTTTTAAAATTTTTCATCCGGCTGAATTCAAAAAATAAAAAAATCTAATAAAAAAGTTAAAACAAAAAAAAGACTGGCACAATATTATCCCAATTGTTGTTTGAAAAACGGGAAACCAAACACTTCCTTATGTAAAGCCTACACGTAGAAACCGCACGTGCGTGTGTTGACTTCCGAAGAAAGTTCGAAATGGGCTTCGTTCCTTATGTCATGTTTGTTCTGTCCCAAATAACATAAATAGTTTCGAAAAACAGGCAACCTATCGATCGAACAGAGACGGTTGGGGCAAAATCAACACCGAATTTAAAAGCCAATCAAACCTAAACGTCGATCTCCTCGAACCAGGTGCATCTCTCTCTCTGTTGCTCAATACGCGTATTGGGTTTTCATTAATCATTAGGGTTTCCTTTTACTTATCAGAATCACACTTTCGATTTCGCTCGATTTTGTTCCAATTCAATTGTTCTACCCTTCTCTTACTCTCTTCGATGAATCGATCGATTGATTTGCGCTTTGGGTTTTCGATTCTCAATGAAATGTCAAACGGATTTCGTTTGCTTCTGAGAGTTTTAGTTTGAATCTTTCCAAGGTTTCTGGTTTGTTTCTGTTTCTTTCAATTTCTACTTCTTGATATTACATTAGACGTCATATTTGTGTAGTTTCAATGTGGATATTGTACATTAATCTTTAGCCCATGTTTGAAAGATTATTTCGATATGGCGGATGCTGCTATTGTTGTTTGAGCTAACTTCTATTTATTTTTTCTTCTTCTTGTTTTTAGTTTCAAGATGCAATTATTTCATTATTATGACAATCTTTTTGTTGCAATTGTTTCAAATATACAGATGAAAGCACTGTGTGGCAGTTAGGGGTTTCAACCGTGGATTGAAAATTGTGTTCTTTCGGATCTGGGTTTTTGCTGGAATCTTGAGGGGGGTTTGTTATTGGTAGTTGTTAGTTAGTTGGAAGTAAGATGGTGGCCAATCAGCATTATTCTCGCGTAGACACTTCAGAGCTGAAAGATCTTGTTTATCAGAAGATTGGGCATCAAAGAGCAGACAAATACTTCAATCAGCTCAAACGGTTATTTAGTTCCAAGATTAGCAAGAATGAGTTTGATAAGTTCTGCATTCGAACAATTGGGAGGGAGCATATTTCTCTTCACAATCGGCTTATTCGTTCCATTGTCAAGAATGCGTGTCTTGCTAAAGTTCCGCCGATGAAAGTTAGAAAGGTGGAAGGGTCATTAAATGTTAACGTTGCAAATGGTTATCAGAGAAATTCTCTACAGTCTCTTTATGGTGATGTCTTTCCTCCATCCCCTCGGAAGGGTAGGTCTCCGGTTAATAGGGATTGCAAATTTCGGGACCGTCCAAGTCCTCTTGGACCAAGTGGCAAGACCCAAAGTGCCACATGTGAGGAATCAATCCCAAGGGTACAAGAGCAGCAAAGCGCAACAGAGTTGCATTCTCTTGGAAGCAGACCTCCTCTTGAAGTTGTGTCCGTGGAAGATGGGGAAGAGGTTGAACAGATTGCTGGAAGTCCCTGTGTCCAAAGCAGAAGCCCAGTTACAGCTCCTCTTGGTATTTCCATGAATGTTGGTGGCGCTCGTAAAACTATATTTAATGGATCTGCACATAATTTTCATCCACAGACCTGCCAAAACAATGGTGAGCTACCCGATACTACATCTCTGAGGACTCGGTTACAGAAGAAGTTGGAGATGGAGGGCCTCAGCATCTCAATGGACTGTGTAAACCTATTAAATAATGGCATAGATGTGTTCCTGAAGAGGTTGATTGAACCTTGCATAGGACTAGCCAAGTCAAGGTGTGTAAAAGAGCACTTTGGACAACTAAGCGGTCAAATTACTCATGGTTTGAATGGGATTTCACACGGGAGATACATGCCAAGACAACCCGAATCCATTTATGCATCTATGTTGGATTTTCGTGTTTCGATGGAATCAACTCCTTGTGTACTTGGAGAAGATTGGCCAGTACAACTTGAGAAGATCTGCTCTTATGCATCTGAGGAATGAACACAGCCTGACAACAAAATATTCAACAATGGAAGAGAAGGGTCCTCAAAGTCACCATGAAGGGATGACAGAGCTCTTCTTCAGTTGAAGATTCACTCTTACATAAGTCTTTGAGCTCCATTGTTTATGTGGCACTTACGACCATTGCCAAAAGGAATAAGCTGTGAATGTTGTGGGAAGTTTGAGTTTAGTTAGATAGGTTGCATTTAGATGTCAGCAATATAATGTCAGCAATATAATTGCATATACGGTCAATTTACACATTTTGATAGTATTGGGGACCTTGTTGTCTCAAGAGTTCAGTATCATTCATCAATTTATACCTGTTGTTTCTTATGCTTTGGATTTTCCATGGAATAAATCATTATATAATTCCAAAATGGTTAATTAACTAGATTTGCCTAGTTAAGTCCTTTTAGAGCTTGATGTGGATTTATATAATGCTTTAGTTATTGTATACACCATTCTCTTTCTCCGGTATGACAATATCGATTCCGTCCATCTTTTATTAGTTGCATGTTCCTCTTGAGCAGTAATTTGGTACCATCAATGTGACTTTCGAATGTAGGGCGAGGAAGTTACCTTTTCACCCTTAGAAGCATTTGGAAATTTTGTAATGAACATTGTGGATGGATTCATAATCCAATTTTAATCAAATCGTCTCAGGCCTCTATATATTAAAGGAAATGCCTATTGAACTTGTGCATTCCCCATTCATTTCATAGAACTATTAAGTCAAGCGGGTTTGACCTGGCCTTTCCACCCTATCAATTTCATACTTATAAACTCAAGACTTTAATACCGCTAAAGCGTCTATTCTTCTACTGGTTTTCTTTCTCTGCACAGGAATGCCTCATCTTGGTCTGTGAAACCAACAGGAATTGCTTTCTTTTTCTGGAGAGGAGATGCTGACCGAATCTGGATCCTCTACCATGCAATTATTGTGCCAACAGCTAAACATGAGTGGTAGTTCAATTTAGATTAGATTAGTCCTTGGATGATGCATTGCATAATAATTGAAAAATTAGATTAGTCCTTGGATGATGCATTGCATAATAATTGCATGGCAGAGGATCCGGATTCTTGCCCGTATTTGAAGTCCTAGCCCTTTAGGTAAATTTCTGCTTAAGATGTTATGGATTTTTGTCTAAAATACTTCTTATTTGGTTTGATTTTTCTTTTCAGGATAACTCTGATTGCATTCTTCAACTTCTCCTTATTGGTGAATGCATGTTAAATGGTGGTTGCAAGGGATCACAACTGTCACAGGTCAGCTTGCTTTAGATTGATTAGAGATGAGAAGACTAATTACTAATTCTATTACATAACTCGGGCGAACTTGCTTTCTTGCCCGCTGACTCAAACAAGAACTCCAGCTTGGCTCACTTCTGGCCCACTTAGCCATGGCTCAAAACATCCAACTCACTTCACCTGCGCAATGAAAAGTAGTACTCAATTGGATCAGCACACAACATAATTTTTCTTTAATTCTGTTCTTATTCACGTGTTTTTTATGTTTTGAAAGTTTCTCGTCTAATCTATGTTTGGATTTTGATGCTGTATTGAAAAGATGTGTGTCGATGAAACTGCTTGTGTACATGATCATTGATTTGGATTAGGTTTTGCTGTACATAGGAGGGCATATCAGAACCTGTTTGAACATGCCTTGAATCGCATTGATGCATTCACAATCCAGGTGGAAGTTAATATAGAAGTTCATTATTTTGATTGAGGAGGTTTAAGAAAATATGCAACTTCAACATTTTTCTTCACTCCATGTTCAGTTTTGTGTTTTGTGTAGCGGATTTTGAACATGACTATCATTTCCAGATGGCTAGAGTCTAATAGAAAATGCTATTCGTGTGGAAGTCAAATGGAGCCTATCAAAGGTAGATTGTGCATTATCCTTCTCCAATCTAATCTCGTATTACTATTAGTCTCAGCATTCTTGGGAAATCTAATTTAGATACAGAATTTTGGGTGGTCGATTTGGTTGGTTGTGACATTTCATGATTATTAGTTCTGGCTAGGTCTGTTTGGGCTAAAAAAGTCCAAGCATTTTTATATAACTTTTTTGTCTTTTTAAGTTTTTTTAATTTTCTGATTTATATTTTTTACTTTTTAATTTCCCGTGACGAGAAAATCTAGGTAGCATGGTTAAGAATCTAAAAAGTACAATTGTTCGTATTAAAGTTTAAAAACAATCGCTAAATACAAATAAAATGCCTCAAAAGGACTATTTAAATACCTTTTTCGTCTTATCTAAACTTCATTTATTTTTTAATTAAAAAAATTTATGTTTTTTATTTCTCATGACAATAAGAATTTTGAAAATATATTTATTTAAGAATACTGAAAAAAGTTAACTAAAAAAAAAAAAAAAGCTAAACCAACAGCACAGGCTGGTAGTGAGATTGTTTTGTGGGGGTCTGCCTGCTTGTGTTCAACAATATTGATTCGTCAAGGTTTTCCAGCCCAAAGAGTACAATAAATTGAGTTCAAGGGATGTTCAGACAAGAGGGGTGGAATTACAAAGAATAACTTCTGCAGTTTACTAGCATAGACTAACTAAAAAGGTAGTTTCAATACAATAATTATACAGCTTCACAACACCATAGATAAATCTAATCATATAGTTCAAACATCGTTGAGCTCGTATCACAACACAACTGCTTGTGATCGTCGCTGTCCAACCAATATTGGATAGGTTCTTCTGCTTCAACCGTGCTGCCACTTTCGTTGCCAAATCGAGTTTGGTTTTCTATGACCACCCAGTGAATTTCCCTACTGGTGGTTGTACAACAAGCATGATCCGGAGCATTAGCAAGGGGGTTTGGTACCATAGGACATCAGCTGATGCATCACTTGGTGCTTGCCTTCTCCAAGCTTGCCATGTATGTCATGTAAACAGTCCATAAATAGGAAAAAGAATTGCTCACCAGTGGCTGCCACAGTCAAACACCAAAAACCAATAGGTATGAATTAAACAAGAATATCCCATAATATTTTCTTTTTTGTTAAGGAAGAAACTCTCTCAAGACAAGACGTTTGGGATCCACCTATGAGGGGTAAACCTCATATATTCATAATTACCCGCAAATTACAAATATTGGTTAAAGTCAAAACACTTCTAGCGAAAGTCGATTAGAAGACCTCCGGATTTACAGTTGGTGTCAGTGACAACCTTATACCCTAACTTGTTCATATCCCCCATAATGTTAATAGATACAATTTTCCTTGTAAATCTTTTAAGAGGCCGTGGGAAGTGGAATAGCCTTCACTGTTCCCATATTCAAACCTACATATAACTTCCTTATGTGAAGATAATATCCAACATCTTACCTGTAAATGAACAGGGATGAATTTGAAGGTGACAAAATCGCACACAGGCCAGTACATAATGCCATTCCTCATCGTAGGAAGTAAGTCTCGCTTCAATCTAGCAATTATTTCTGCACCGTTTTCACCTAAGGGGGAAGAACAACAGAAGACAATCGTAACAATGTTTTTACAAATCACCATAATAGCATAAATAAAGCGATCCATGTCTTTATATTATATTTGAGAGGGATAATCTCAAAGCCATAACCATATCAAAAAGTGAAAACTCAACTTCCATTATAGGAGACTAATCATAAAGCAAAACTTCAAATCTAAAAATGGGATGGGTGAGTGCATGTTCATGGTGTATGTAATCTAAATATGAGTTTTCCCTACCAACAAGAACTAATCTGCACTCAGCAACCCTGATCCATCCAATTTTTTGCTTATATTTCCAATCCCAATTCTTAAAGAAAATTTCTTACCTTCATTGTTTATCATCGGTGGTTTTCCAAATCTTCCACTTTAGAAGCCGGATGGTTATTTTCACTTATGCTGCAATTTTTCATGTAAGAACTCCAATCTCAACATTGGTAATTCAAAATTTACTCCTGAACCAGTTACCATTAATATCAACAAATAAAGGCCTCGGTGATTTTATTCTTGTAATCTTTTCATCCATCTTTAATTTATGAACTCTGTTTAATCGTTGAAGAACCCAAGTTAATATTTTGTAAGCGGACATAATAACATTACATCCTGTGATCTATTGCCTGGTGGTATTTCTGTGGTTCCCAATTGTGATATCTACTCCCATAGTTCACCTTTTACCAAGTTCTCAGCCAATACTTTCTTACAGAAGAATTTAGGCATGCGCATTTGACAATACACCTGCAATTGTAAATTATTGCTCTATTATTGGAAACAGAAAAAGCCTTGGTTCATGCTTGGTTCAGCTATATGCTACATTAAAAATCTCTGAGTCATATATTTTTGTTTTTGTTGGAAATATTAGGAGATGTCCACAATCCTAACCAGGTTGAATTTTTCCTACTCAAGGATTTTCTACCCATGTGAGAACCTGACAGCAATTACAAACAATGTATAATGCAGAATAACAAAGCAACTGCCCCGTACAGGTGCAAAATAATTTACAACTGCAATTTTCTTCTAACAAAACATTGCAATTTAGTGATTTTATTATATATTGGAACAAGATTTTATAGAGTGACAAATCCTTGCGAAATATATATAGTATAAAGGCTGTAATCTTTCTAATTCTAGCTCATTGAGCCGTGATTTAAATATTATCCCTGTTCATGTAGCTCAAACAATGAGAGAAAATGAGAAATCACCACCACCTTACTATTGGATTTTGAATCATTTTGAAAACTAGCTATCATAGTTCATATCATAGACAATCCTATGATCAGGTGAACAATTATAGACAATTATAATGCCCTTTTTCAACAGTCAATTACTAATGTAGCCAGTGTAGCACAGATGCAAAAACCGTGGACAAAACCACGCTGACACAGCAAGTTCAAGAAAAACAGGAAAGATACAGCAAGGACACAATAACATTTCTATAGAAAGATCGTATTAGGCATATGCTGTATAGATAGTATGATGAGGAGACACACACCTAAATCTTGTATATCTCTGTCACCTATTGCCCACTTACAAAAGCTTGCAATTGTGAATTGTTTATATTGTTTGTTCACAATATGTTTCCTCATTCCATTTCTTAATTTGTGTTCCCTGAACCATAACAGCGGATTAACTGAAATATATTAAATATGCTTTACTCCACCTGACCATTTGGAACATCTAAATATTGACATCTCTAATTAAATATACACACACGGCCTTTTTCCTAGGATGATGTGGACCACCAAAATCCCACGCCTGATGAAGAATGTAATAAGTAAGGATATCATAGTTACAAACTATGTAATAAGTATGCAAGGTGCATTTTCTTGGCTTATTTGGATTTGGCGATAAGTACAATATGGAATTATGAATAATAATCATTTTGCTAACTAACCCCCAATGAGTTGCCAGATTTTGTTCCAATTGTAGATATGTAGAATAAGTCTATAGTTGCTATTATTTTCTTGGAACAAATGCCTCTAACATTGGATTACATAAGAAGAATATATTTATCAACATTAGGCAGAACACCAATGAGATTTGGTTCATGAGCCTGGTAAAGCAAATATCTTCAACAATATGAATAATTTAAGAATTTTGGATTTTGTTTACCTTGTAGGGCTGCATTCACAGAGAAGAAAACAACAGTCATAATAGGCCCATATAATGTCTGTCCCATGACAATTTTTTTCAATGTAGTGATGAGATCGCGCTTTGGGAGAACTTTTGACACGAAATTGAACCAAAAATGCAAGGATGGTCCCAAAATTACCATTCCATATCCAGCCATGCGTAAGGTCCTCACAAAATCATACGGTTCTGAAGATGGACAAGCAATTGTCTGAAGAAAAGTATTAATGATGTGTCAAATCCACAATGAAATAGAGACCATAACATCTCCTCCAAGAAACCTCTTGAATGTAAAACAAATTTAAGTTTAGCATTCAAATGAACTATAAACACGCAGAGATCCTTCACTGGTATAGCATGTAGAAGATTCGAAACAATTTCATCAATTTTCTTTCGTAAAACATACAGCCTGGACAGATCCATAGTAGACTTTAAACAAGAAAATACTTTTAGTGTAAATAAGCAGTAGCAGATGAATGCCTTTGAGATGCATAGAGAAAGAGAGAGGAAGCTGGGAGGGGACTGAGGGGGACGAAGGCAGAACAGAAGAAAAGTTTAAGATGCAATTTGAGTAAGCATGGTTCAAATCATCTAGGATCTAGATGGCATTTTATGATAAATGAAATTCTATTTTCCAGGTTACAATTGAATTCCAGGGTGCAGATATTTACTAGTGGCACAATTCCTGGTTAATTGCTTTGTCCAGATGTAGGTGCAGCAGGACAGTGGAAAAAAATAACTGCGACAAGAATTTGGATAGAAGGATTTAAGAATAAGATCAGACAAGACACAATGCACAACTTGGAACCAATGAGTATACATTGAATGCACATGAAACATATTGTTTGTTAGAGCATACAATCCCACATTACCTGAATATGGCATGGGTGATCGCTTAATATAACAGTGGGACCTTTCAACCTATTGGTTTAAGCTTTTAGGTTTGATACAAAGCTTTTACATTGCTAATAGAGGACTAGGGAACAGTTAAACTAAGGATCGAACAACTACGGTTATTCCCAGGGTTCTAAATTGTGTTATCAGTATTAGTGATACGGTTGTGTCTTGGCCGATATTGGATAATATTAGCCGATGCATTAGTAAATATCTATATAAGAGGTCCCAAATTCCGATAAACCACGGCCGATATGATACAGTATGGTCAATATTTAAAACCTTGGTTATTCGACAGTGATGGCCCTGAAAATGCAGGAAGCAACGAGGGGCAGCTTTGATGCAGCTTTGATGCTATAGACATGCGCTCCGACAATAATTCAACGAAGCGATTGCATTCAGACAAAAAGCTGCTTCTCAGGTTCTTCCATCCCCTTTATTTATGCATAAATCAACAACAGTTTCTTTGCACTAGGAATTGTCCCAGGTCTTAATGATTGCAATTGAGAATTCTGACCATAGTGAAGATAAATAATAAAATTTTTCAGGAGTTCAATTCAACAAATCCATCACATCCAAATCTTACGCATCCCTCACAAGCCCATTGAATTGCAAGAGGAACAATAAAAATTATGACACGCTTAAAGGATGAAAACTAACACCAAATCACAAGGGTTTCTCTTCTTCATGATAAACTGATTCTACTTAGGACATTCAGTGTTGTTGAGTGACTTAATTGAGCTAGCTGTCTATTGGTCCCAAAAGATTTTATCAAATCCATTAGAATATTTGTTATAGCTGAAATTATTAACTTATAAACTATCATTGAATACATGTAATTATAATTTTAAGCAAAAGTTATAAATGTTTATTAAGGTAGTAAATTTGTAGGTTAAAATAGTAAAATTTGTGTTTATTGATTTAGAATAAAAAAAATTATAAGTAAAAAGTTATTGTAGGCGCACTTATTTGGGGTTTTTAGAAATTTTTACTGAACTACAAATTAAAAGCTATAATTTAAACACGAACAAACACCCAATTGTCACCTCCTATACTTGAGTACAAGGACAAAGAAAAAAAAAAAGAAGCTTAAACCACATACTATATAAAAATCTTTAGAACAAATCAAAACACAGATTTTTTTTCCATGCGTAAAACAGATACATTCGTAAAGATTCTTCATTGAAACGCACAACTTTTCCCGGAAAATTCTTTTTTCAGTAACAGCATTCCAGGAAAATAAACATGGGATTTTTCTCTATTTTTTTTCTCCATTACCTGAGAAGACAAGTCGGCGGCTGTGTAAATGAAGGCACCGGTGATGCTTTTGGTGAGAATGGGGCGAGACTTGACCATCCCCAAATACCACCCAACAAGTCCAATCTTTTGCGACGACACAGAGGTTGAAGAGAAGGGAGAAGATAATATGGCGGGAGGAGGAGACAACTCGATCTCTCTGGTTTTTCCGTAAATGGAACGACGGAATCGGACATGAGCCTTGGATTGATGCCGGTGTGGCTGGCTTCGGATGACCGTAGCTCCGATTGAGTCGGCGATCGAATATCTCTGGAGTAGGTGGCGAATGGATTGGTAGCTTTTGCTGCCATTTCTGAAGAAGCCGACATTCATCTTTCTGTCCTTTCTGGTTTACTTTCGAGGGTTTTCACAGCGTTTCTGACAGGAGATACGAGAGAGACCGAGAAAGATGGAGGAGGGAGGAGAGAAACATGAAATATGTGAATGGGGGAAGTTATTTGGTGGGCACATAACACAAGTTAATGTGTTGATTTTATTTAAAAAAAAAAAAACTAATCCTACCGACATAATTGACCGATTTTTTTTTTACCAAAACAAGTATTCAGCTGTGTTGACAGTCCAAATATTCACATGTAATTACAGTCTAAATATTTATACACTTGGATTATATATATATATATATATATATTGTGCTCTTTTAAAAGAGTTTTTTGTAATAAAAATTATTTATTTTGTAGTATTTATTAATTTTATTATCTACAAAAATTAAGTTAATTGAATATTTATAACTATATGTTCTAATTATATTTATTTATTATTATTTTTTTGTGAAATTATATTACCATTCATTTATATTTCAAAAGATGTGATCATTCACAAAGTTATTAATATTTGATAAATTTAATTTTTTTACAAATAATTTATTTAATAAATACTACATAATAAATAGTTTTGATCATAAAAATATGTAAAAAAATGATAATACTAAATATTTCAAGCATATCATCGATTATAAAAATATAAATTTAAATTGAGCGAATAGATTATAAAGCTGATCTCCACTATTTTTTCTATCTTATTATGGTTATTTAAAAAGCAAAAAAAAAATCTAATATTAAGATTTTGTTTGTCAAAGAGTTTAAAGTTATATTTTTTTGTCTTATAACTTAAAGTTAAAAAAATTACAAAAAAACCTTATTTGAGAATTCAAAAGCTTTTAGCATTTTAGTCTTTTCTTAAAAAATGAATGTATATAAAATTATGTAAACTAAAAAATATTGTTAAAGAAAAAGAAATACTGAACAATTTTAAAAGTGCATTAAAAAATTTGTAAAATATTTCGCAATTAGAACTCGTGTGTCAAAAAAATTGATTACATTGATAATTTTGTTATTATCTAAAAAATGAGATATAATTAAAATTTAATTTAACAAAATTATATTAATTAATGTGAAAATTTTATTTTTTTAAAAAAAAAATAAAAACTATTTTCAAAATCTAATGTGAGAAATTTTTCAATACATAGTATAAGAAACTTCTCATACATATTTTTTAAATTTCATTATTATTAATTAGTTTTAAATAAAATAAACAACTGAATGAGAAATTTCTCAAACTTCTCATACATAGTCTGAAAATTTTTTTATACATATTCTTCTTAATTTTTTCTTTCTTAATTTTAAATAAAATGAGTAACTTATGCATGAGAAACTTGAAACTTCTCATATATATAGTATAAGAAACTTCTCATACATATTTTTTTTTATTTTAAATAAAATGAACAACTTATGAATGAAAAATTCCTCAGTATAACACTGAGAGCATTCTTAGCGGTTCAACGCCGCGCGAGTTACCTTTATTCCACTATTAACTTTCACTCTTAACTCGAATGGTCTCTCTTGTTTCATTTCGACAACAAGTTCTGCTCCTCTATTCTCCTCTCCACTCTTCTTACGGCTTTTTCTCCACCAATGCCGTCCACTAAGAACATTCTCACTGGTAAAAAGTACTAAGAACATTCTCAGTGGTTCGATGCCGCCCGAGCTACATTTACTCTACTATTATCTTTTACTCTTCGCTCGAGTGGTCTCTCTCATTCCACTTCGGCAACAAGTTTTACTCCTCTACCCTTATCTCCACTCTCGTCTACGACCTCTTCCTCAACACATTTTCTATCAATACCGCTCACTGAGAACATTTCCACTGATAAAAAATATTGAGAATATTCTCAGTGGTTAAAATCATTGACAGATGATGAGCAAATGAAAAAATATGTTGATAAGAAACAACATATTTGTAAAAACATTATAATTCAATGGTGAAAAATGTATATTTATTCAAAGCAACTTAAAAATAAAAAATTTCACTTAAAGCCAATTACCGAAAGAGACCTAATCCCAACCTTAACTCTAACCCTAAAATCTTACTTTCTAATTAAATGTAAAATCATATGCATTTTTAAGAAAGACTGAAAACTATTTTCAAATTTAGTATGAGAAACTTGTCATGCATAATTTGAAAAAAATTTCATACATATTTTTTTAGTTTATTTCATTCTTAGTTTTAATTTTTATGAGCAACTTAAAAAAAATTTATTTCAAGTATGAAAAGTTTCTCATACCCTTCACAAATTATGCATCCAAATCAAACACTCAAATCACCAAGTAAAAAATTATCTGCATCCTTCACTTTCTCTTATATTTTCTTCTGATCAACATTTTCTATAATTTCTCCATTTTCTTTTTTTACATATATTACTTAATCCTTATTCTATATTTCTATATATATCTAAAAATTCAAACTTTATCGGCGCTGTGGTGGTTCGTGCTTTGTGCTTGTTTTGCTGAGAATTGCTTCGGATGTAAATTTATTCACTTAACTAAGAGAGAGACGGAAAAAAAGAAAATGAAATTCAACGAAAACAAAGACTAAAAAGAGGAAATTGGGATTCAGGTGCCGACGAACTATGGGACGACGACGTTGAGGAGCTCTGGGAAGACGAAATGGGAAGCGGAGGAGAGACTACATTGTCAGGCGGAGAAAAGGTGGCGGGGGCAAGACATTTAGGTATAGAGAATGCCAAAAGAACCATGCCGTGAGCATCAGTGGTCACGTGGTGAATGAATGCCGCGAGTTCGTGGCGGCAGGAGAAACCGGAACCCTAGATGCACTAAAGTGCGCCGCCTGTAATTGCCACCGCAACTTCCAATGCAAGGAAGTAGAGGAGGAAAATAAACGGTCATGGCAAAAGGAAGGAGAATAAACGGTTAATCGCGCCTTCCGCACGCGTCACTCTGTTTCGGTAGTTTATTTCTAGTCGAGTAACACGGCACTTTTTTTATACCGAAAAAGAGGTACTAAATTTTAATATATTTTTAATCGATAATAAATTGAACAAAATATTATATCGGTAAAAATAAAACAACTCAAAAACTAAGTAAAAAACATTTTACAAAAGAATGAGAAACAACATTCACAAAGAAAGAACATTAAACCTCTTTGTAAAAGAACGTAAACTCCTACGAGATGAGGACCTAACATTACATCAAACAAAAAAAAATGGCACAAAAATACCGTTACGCAACATTCATCAAAAGAACCATTACCACCGGTTAAAAAATATTAATTTTATAAAGCAAATGTAGAGGTAATGGTTCTTTTGATATCGTCAAATTATGGTTTTGCAAACAGGTCTGAAACTAAATATGAGAAGGTGGTTGTAAAATAACGTTTTCACTTTCGCATCAAGGATACTAAGATTCATCACAAGAAAACAAATACTTACCAAACCAAAACGGTTTCGTCGTTGATATATGATAGTCGCTTGGTCACCAAAAATAAAATAAAAAAGAAAATGAAACACAAAGAAAGATAGAAAAACTACCAAAAACATATTCGAAACTAAAGGAAAAAGACGAAGAAGAGGAAGAAGAAGACTAAAACACTAAATAAAAAAATATAGAAAAAGAGAAAAGTGAAAAGAATAAAGAAGAATGGATGATTCGGGGGCACCGGAGCATCGTTGCCTCCTCCTAAAGAAAACCTAAGAAAATTTAGCTGTTGTATTATTATATAATAGTATGTTGAGTTGATGTGTCCAATTAATACATAAAAAAATTTGGCATTGTTTTTTTATTTAGTTGTTAATTTTTTGTTATAATTTTAACCAGAAGTTATAATTTTTTTAAAATACTCATATTTTTACAAAGAATTATAATTATTTCTTATTTTATTTCAATTACAATCTAACGTATTTATTAAATATTTACAACTTTTGTTACATATTATAATTTATAAATTATTAATTTTAACAATGTCAAACATCCACATAAATGTTGCGTATTTATAATTTTAAACTATTAATTTTACATTAAAAGAAAATAGTTATAACCTATGATTTTAAATTAAAAAACACATATTGTAAACATATTAAATGAATGCAGCACGTCACTACGTTAAAATGCGAATATTTATCTGTCGTTGGTTATAACTATTATCAAAAAGCTCCAATAAAAATAAATATTTCGATTACCTTCTTCTTTTATCCAACGATTAAAATTGATTTATAAACTCTCCTTTCAAATTTTATTTCATGTTAACCAAACATAATATCAATAATACTATAGTATACATAATTTTACTCACTATTATATAGTATTTAAAAAGTAGGCGAGATCTACATATTGTTTATTTATTTTTTATCTTATCCAATTTTATTAGACATATCAAAAATGGCCAAAGTTCACTATTGGTTTGATTTATTTTTATTTTGGCCTAAATTCTTTTTATTAAAAAATTACGTTTGTATTCATTGATTTTTTTATTGTAACTTCTTAAATTGATTTAAACAATATGTTATAGTAGTGTTAATAAATATGATGGTAGTGGCAATAATTCTTGGAGGAGGTGATAGACAATAAAAATGGTAGTGTGGCGGCAATTGTGGTGGTGAGAGGTAGCAGTAATGAAGATGGTGATAGTAGTGGGGAAGAGAAATGCGATGGAGATACTAGTGGTGGAAGTGGTGGTAAGAGTATTAGAGGTGTGAGGGTAATGGTTGGAGATACTAGTGGTGGAAGTGGTGATAAGAGTATTAGAGGTGTGAGGGTGATGGTGGTGATGATAATAGCAGTAATTTTTTCTATAGATAAATTACACTAATTTCTTTTAATATTTCGGTCAAATATAATTACATTGTCACCAATTAGCGTTTAATTTTGTATTACACTTCAACCCACAATATTAGTCAACTAACGTTTGACAAATAAAATTAATTATGAATGAATTTTTTGTCATATTTGCCCCTGCTCAAGCCTCGGAAACATTTGACCCAACACATTAATAAATGGTGCAAGGAAAGGTCCGTGCTTTGCATTATTTTTTATTTAAATTTTGAATATATTTTTATAATTGGATTCGTTCATTACTTAGGTTTCATTGAGTTTGTTATTTATAAAAAAACATTTAGGATAATTCGATATCTGTAACTAAGTGATCGCATAATGTTGATTTATAAATAAATAAATAAAAATTATAATTTAAAAAAATTGTTAAACAAATGTTATTTAATCACTTAGCTACAAGTATCGGATCAATTTAAATTCTCATAAGGATAACAAACTCAACGAACTCTACATAATGAACGGATCTAATCATAAAAATATATTTAAAAATTAAATAAAAAATAATGCACAAATTAAGGAATTCAGTTTGCAATAGTCAGTGAAGCAAATGAGCTTCTGTTAAGAAGCATAACAAAAGAAGGAAAGGAAGAAGGGCGCGAACCACACCATGCCCCAACCACTGTCGCCGGTCTCCACCTTCATCTCCACAACACTAGTCCACCACCATGCCGCCACAATCTTTGACGCCGGCCACCACCGACCGCAGGTGTCTCTTCCATTTTCTCTCTCTCTTATTTTCTCATTTCTTAATTCTCTCTCCGGTGAGGTTCCTGTAAGAAAGGACGAGGGTGGTGAGGAAGTTTAGAGAGAGAAACTGGGTGGAAAAGGTGGTGCCGAGATTAATAAAGGTTATAGCGATTTTTGAAACGAATTCATTTTCGTCGCATTGGATGTAATCCCATTTACAGGGATTTGGTGGGATGAACCCAAACAAACAATTCCCAAAAAAAAACCACACACTCACACACTTAAAACACACACACACTGCAGAATTAAACAAACGCACACATAGTGGCAAGACCAAACACCAATACACATTGGCTATGCATCTCCATGAAATTAGTTGGTTTAAAGAGAAATGGAAGGGTGGTCTCACGACGGTGATGGTGTGTGCGGCGGTGGCGTGGTGAGAGAGAAGGAGGAAGAGATACACACGAAGAGATGGAGAGAGAGAGAGAGAGAGTATATATATATATACACATATACATATAAAGGAGAGAGAGATGACAGAGAGAGATAGAGATAGAGAGAGAGAGACCGGCAGTGAAGTCGTCGGAGGGGGCATCGGCGGCAGTGGGTGGAGTCATCGGCGATGGTGTGACCTGGCAGTGGTGTCGCAGCTGGGGAAAAGGGAGAGCGACTGAGGGTTAGCAAGAGAGAACCGAGACAATATGAGAGAGAGAGAGAGAGATTGTGGGGAAGAGAGAGAGACGATATCGGGAAATACATTTTTTTGTAATTTAATTAGTTATAAATTACATTTTTTTGTAAATTCTTACCATTTTTATTATAAATTATAATTATTTTTTTATTTTAACTGCAAATTATAATTTTTACCAAGCACTCACGACTTGTTCTATAAGTTACAATTTATAAACTATTATTTTTAAAAACCTTAAATACCACCGTTACCTTATTACTTCCAAAAAATTTTACTAGCCTATGTTTTGGTTAATTTTTTTGAGAGATTTTTGGCTTAAAAGTCTTTTAAAAAATCTACTTGTTTAATCTTATTAAGCTTTTTTCATATATTTTTACATTAATTTTTATAAAAAAAAACTAAAAATCAAAAAACCAACAACAAAAGCTACTCCAAACATAAGGCAAACATGCATTTTCAATTTTATTCCAGGACGCCGAGAGTACATGTTGCACTGGAGTTCGAAGGACTAAGTTGAACACGTGGTTGAATTTAATAAGTTCTCCGAGGCCAAATGACGTTGAATTTTTTTCTAGCAGTTCACACAATCCTTTATTTTCTGGACACGTGCGTAGTCCGTCCACCCTCTTTCGACCACGTGTCCAACTATACCATACACGTTACGCTCGTCTACACTGCAGGGGATATTTTTTTCAACACGTTACGTTTGCTGCTCAAATCCAAAATTCTTTATATCATTATTTAAAAGAATTTTGTTTTAATATAAAATGTTTTTTAGTACAATATTTTTATTTATCTTTTAGAATTTGATTAATAAAAATAAAGTAAAATACTTTTTACTAAATATTTTGTATCAAAAAAATAAAATATATTTACATAAAAAAATATTCGGTCATTCTCTGTGTCAATAGCCGTGGAGGTGATAATAGTAATAGTAGTGCGGTTATGAAGATGAGTCAAGCAATAACAGTGGAGGTGGTGCTAGCGCCATTTGTGGTAGTGGCAATGATAGTGGTGGTGGTGGAGGTAGAGGAAGAGGTGGCGACGATAATGGTGGTAGTGATGAGAATGACAGTACATTACAAGAAAATGTACAATTAACGACAGATTTTGCCGATGCAAGGTATATTACGTCGGCAAATATATGCTTTTGGCGACGGAAACAAATCCGTTGGCAAAACGTCGACAAAATAGTTTTTTTAGCAACAAATAATACTGGTTGTCGGCAAATGTTGTCGACAAAAAATTCGCGCCATAAGCTATTTCCCTCCCTCGTGAGGAAAACTTTTTGCCTACACATTAGTCTTCTTTGGCGACAAATAGAACGTCGGTAAAAATAAAAACTTTCCGCAACGTGTTATCAACGTTAGGATATATCATACACATTTTCTATGTTTTATAAAACTACATAGTTCTTGTAATCCCACTATTAATTTATTGTAATCCCACTTTTTGCCTACGCATTTGTCTTATTTT